>JAUCMT010000059.1:14993837-15013280 GCA_032357475.1 Enteromius thamalakanensis
GGGTAAGAAGAACAGTTGAGTAAAATGTTGTTTTTGTTCTCTTTGCGCAAAAAAGAAAAGTTTTCATAGCGTCACAAAACCGATGTTGAGCCACTGATGTCACATGGACTGTTTTACCGATGTTTTTACTATGTTTCTGGACCTGGGAACATTTCAGCAGTGTTGCTGTCTATGAAGAGTCAGATAACTCTCAGATTTCATCAAAAATATCTTAATAATATTTTTGGGTGAACTACCCTTTTAAAGAGGTCATACAGTATGATGCAATCTCAGATTCACTCTGTTAGTGAATAGATAAGATTCCTAAAATTGCAAAGAATAAAATTTTAAAACCAAAGAGATATTATTTATAAAAGTTATCACTTTTCCACACCCCCCTAAAATGGCTCGTTTAAACAATTAGAGTGTGTTAGATAAGAGAGTGTGTTCAGCGTATTTACAGAGGACAGACTCCTAAAACCTGGAGAGTAGGTCTGTGCACAGAGACTATAAAGTGGAGTAATTTCAGCTCTGCAAGGACAGTATGGCACTTCTGACTCACAACCTTTAAGTAAGTTACGATTTCTTATTTTTTTATTTACGGTTTCTTAAAAGAATCTGCTACTTACTTTTCAAATGCAAGTTTTGGAGGTGTAGGGTAGTACTTCTTGTTTGTCATCTCTGATCACAAATGCAGACATGGTGTTGTGTTTAGGAGGTGTGATGCAATGTTATGTGTAAAAAGGCAGTATTAAGTCATGATAATCAGTAATTATGTCTCCACTGGATGCAACAAATGCCTCGTTTGTAATGTGTTTAATAGTTTTGGTGTCATAGCTCGGGACGTGGCGTCACATTATGGTAAAGGGCATAACATTTTCGCCACATGCTTGCGGTATTCGGCCAATCAGAGCACAGCTCACTTTTTTAGAACAATGAGCTTTTTACAAATCACCCCGTTTCTCTCGGGCTTAAAGGAGAAACAAAAATGTACAGTATGTGAAAAATAATGTGATTTTTGCACTTTAAACCACATAAACACATTGCATTAAACCAAATACACACACAAAAAAAAATTAGCAACATATGACCCCTTTAATATATATATATATATATATATATATATATATATAAAGACTACAAGCTGGCAGCTTATGCCTCCAACAATATTTTAAACTGTGTTTTTTTTTTTTAGAGAAGTGGCTTTTAAACTTGTCCTGGAGGCACCCCTCATTCAGTCTGTCTCCCATATCAGATACACCCAATTCAGGTCTTGCCGTGAGTGGAATCAGGTGTGCTAGATGAGGGATACATACAAAATCTGCAGGTCAGAGGTGCCTCCAGGACAGGTTTGAAAACTACTGCTTTAGAGTATACACACACACACACACATAAACATATTAGGGGTGTAACGATACACGTATTCGAATTGAACCGTTCGGTACGAGGCTTTCGGTTCAGTACAGCTTACAAACTGAACGATTCAGACTAATACTTTTATATTAAAAAAAATAAATAAAAAGAATAAAGTTTGCAAAATATAATGTTTTCAGTGCTACGCTCAACAAGGCAGAGCAAATAACGGGACAGGCAACTCCCACCCCCAAACAGACGAAAACTAGACACACACACATTACAAACTATCCCCGCGGCATTCAGGCAGGCATTTCCAACAGATTCGAACAGGACAAAACAATCAATCTGTACATATATAGCCGTGGATTTTAATGCGGGTTTTAAGAAAATGCTAAATGTTATTGAGCCCTCCTAGCACTCCTAGAACAGAAAGATTGTGACCTCCTTTAGCTGAAGCACAACAGTGGCCCAAGTGTTGAAGACACAATCTGTGCTGTCTGAAGAAAATGTGGACACTCCCATCTTTCTGAACTTTAAAAACTGATTGAAACGGAGTTTCATTTAAAAACAAAATTGTTCTTTTCTTTCTATTAGTTTGTAACTACTACAATATTACACTTCATTTTTTATAAGGAGTATTTGGTTTTGGTTATAAAGGAGCTTTTGTTTTATTTGCTGTTAAGAAGAAACCCCAGAAGATATGTGAAGCATAGCTCCATTGTTTTAAAAGTAAAAAAACAAAATCATACTTTTATGTTAGTTTTAATAAATAAAAAATGTAAAGAAAAAATTTTTAATAAATTGTAATTTTTTGTATTTTTGCTGCATTAAAAACATACTGAACTGTGACACTACTGTGTCGTATCAAAGCGAGCTGATCCATTGCCATTTTAGAGGTAAATATTTTCCCTCCTAACACTACTTGCCTCTCACTAGCAATAACCATTTAACCTCTTTAGCTGTTGTTCTATGACAAACTGTTGAAGAGTAATTTCAGACATTAAATCAAAAAAACTTCAAGACTTCGAGATGATTGAACTGAAAGTGCTAAAATGCTAAAATGTCTTGTTTTTGGCCTACAAAAATACATCTTCCCTACAGCACTGCATTTGATCACCCTAAAATTAGGTACTTCTTTTGTCAAGACAAAAACACATTCTTTTTAGTGTGAAGCAGAATTTTGAGACACACAGTACTACCACGTCATAAAAACCACAACCTCCTTTTCCCTTTTAATACGACCTTTCTCTGAATAGTGATTTCTTTACTTGGTGTCCCACCACAAATCCTTTTACAAAAGAACATTAACACAAAAAAGAAAACAATCCGTATCAACGACTTTTGTCATAGGGCTCAAGGTGTTTGAGTGCCTCAATATCAAACACACATACACACACACACACAATCTGTCCACTGCCATGGCATATGTTGACTATTAGTCATCAACTGCACCTCTGAAGGCTTCCCATCTCTGACGACACAGCTCCTATCTCGCCAAGCCAGCAGGTACAAAAAACTAATTACCAGTCATAAACAGAACAACGGTACTGTGCAACTAGCAGTGGACAGCTGGTGGTGCTGTCATTTATTGGGAGGCTCGAACCCCTTTTTCTATTTATAACAATAGAAAAGTGTCTGCGGTCCATTTGTAGTCTCGGACAAAGGGGCTAAGAGGGTGAGCAGGGGAAATCGATGCTTTTGCAGGGGAGATCAATCATGGGGCCGGCAGGCTGATAAAAATCAATGTGAAGTGAGGGCCATGGGTTGTTTTTCAATAGGAGACAGTGCATTATGAACTGCAAACACAGAGACAGTATGCTGGTTGGACTATTGTGCTACTCTGGAGAGAGCCTGCAATGACTTCTGAATCTGGGGTGAAAGCCAGAGATGGTTTCGGCCTCACATGGCAACCTCACAGGCAACCTACTGTCCGTTTGCTGACTGTCTGATCCATATGGCCAAACAAAAAAAGGCTGAATAGTACACAGCTAGAACATGCAACCACAGAAAGAAGTATATTCTTCTGTGTTATGCCTACAATCATTGTGCATGAACAGACACTGCTGTCCTATTACAACAATGTACTCTTATTCAGTTACTTTCTTTTTCAGGCTTTTTTTGGACCGTGAAAGTGAACAGAGATCATTCTCTTGATTTTAGTCTGATGTTTCTTAAAACAAGTCTCTGAGGCTTTTAGACTACACATACTTAACGCTACACAGTACTTTTAAGCAAGTCAGTCCACTCTGCTGCCTTTTTTGATTATGCCCCTAGACCTGTGTTGCCATGTCCCCAGTTTTTCCACAGAATTGGGCTCCTTTTAATTTGCAGCCGTTGATGTTTTTTGCTTTGTTCTGTTTTTCCGCAGGTTAAGGAAATTCCCCCCTACTCCCGAAACACTATTTAACACACAACAACAACAACATCATCAAAAGATTCAAGCAATTGAGCAGGTTTTGTATTGTAGACCTGGCAACCCTTCCATAGACAGAAATTTCCATTCATACAAGCAGGGTTGCCATATTACTCATAACTATCCCAAAAGTAGCCCTCAGTAAAAATCACATTCACAATCACATTCAACCCATGAACATGAAAAACAACTGCGGCAACAGAGTTAAAGTTATTTCTACGGTGAATACAACTTTGGAAGCAAAAAGACCAATAGAATAGAATCATCACAGAAAAATTATAATGGTTTCCACAACAAATACCAATAACGTTTTTACATTTAAACTTTTAACCATTAAACACTTTTTTTTTCATAGCTCTGTGATTTGGGGCATATTCCATTAGGATTTATTGCTTTTAAAAAGCCACCAACAGAAGGTGACCCGTTACCAGTAGAGTCTCCATTACAGTTTCAATCAAAGCCTATACAATTCCCAGTAAATCCATTACAAATTTTGTGATGATGTCAATTGTATATTTTCAGCAAAGAAGGTGTTGCTAAAATGGCTAGTATAAAGTGTACAAAAATCAAGTACTCGTAAATAAAGGTAAATTACTTGTTCTAACATATTCATAGTACAGTTACTTTATTACATTTTATACTTACACTAAGGCCTATTTGAGAAACCATGGTTTATGGTAATGTTTAATGTATTTCATGAGGGTAATATCAAAAAGATTTTACTGGGATATTGTAATAACGTCTATTAACAATTAAGAACATGCAGAGCTGATTACGAAACCCAAAAAAGAAGTCAATTACTGTAAGATGCCTAGCTTTAAGATGAGAGAGTGCCTACAATGCCTTAAAATGCTGCCTCCGCAGGCAATTCGCTAGGCCTGTTTTGACTCAACTTGAGCTCTAAAAAGTTTTATAGTTCAGGCCCTGAAAAAAGATCTAGTGGTTAACCAAGGACCATCTCCCGAGACGGTTCAGAGATCAAGAGCTCATGAAGTTAGTTGTACACTGCAGAGAATTACGATACTCAAAGTTCGAAAGTCTGAAAAGTCAAGAATATAAGGTGGACTGAAACTGAGAAGTCAGTAACCAGGGATGACAACCTGAACCAGAGGTGAATAAAGATCCAGAGATGCTGTTAAGAGCAAGAATTGGACACTGGACACTGATTATGCCATGACTCTGTGTGGGTGGACAAGAAGTCCCAGACATATATTGGATGATTCAAGATGTTATTCACGCAGGATAAACTATGTGGTATGGGTTTAGGGTTTATTTTAATATATAACATTTATAATAATATTATTTTCAGGTTTAAATAATGTGTGAAGTTGCACATTTTAGCAATGTAGGTCACCACTGAGATATAACGGCATGTAACACTATTTAATGAGAGCGGCTAAAAGAGTATCAAACCACAAATGTTCTTCAGTAGTGAGACACAACAAAAAAAGAAAAAACGTAACAATAGGAAACATGCTGTCTTTGAAATGTATGGGGAAAGCATGAAAGCATGTAGCTGTCCCACAGGAACAAAAGACAACGCAGACCTTAAAAACATGCATGCTACGGCAGAGCAAAGGCACGGGAGAAAAAATAAACGCTTAAACTGAGATTTTCACATCAATTATTCATCACGCTGAAGGCCTCCGTGCTGCAAGGCTGCCAAATCTCATGTCAACGTTTCTTTGCCTGGTACTTCAAACAACTGAGACTACTAAAAAAAAAAAAAAACCTTCACTATTTTAGTTTCTTTAGGGATCTTTTTATCTTCCACCATCTATATCTGACTTCTGCCCAAAAGCAGAGAATAAAAGTGCAGTTCTGCTCTTGTTAAACTTTTCTGGGCAAGGCAACAGTGTTGAGGCATTAGCATCCCCAGCTACGTGATTCAAACAGCTGACCTCGGCCATGCTAAAAGGCGACAAACACCGTTGTCTTAATGTAATGGTTCCACATGTTCAACATAAGTGATCCTCTTCTTTTTTCCAACTGCATCAAAACAATTAAAACATTCAAAACAAACATTCCCTATTTCTGCACGTACTGTAAAAACAGCGTTCCCACACGTTATGGATGTCATATTACATATCTAAAATTGTTTTGCTGCTGGTCTGCTATCATCTGCTGGTGTTGCAAGAAATCAACACTTTTACTCAGCAAGACCATCTCCTTGCTTTTGAAGAGCAGTTCTTTTGCAGCACATAAGATACTTGAGATGGATGTGTAACTATCCTTAACATTTCAATTGTGGCACATTATCTAAAAACAAGCTCTTTAAAGAACTCTGACAGAGTCATCACTAGAGTTTCAGCCTTAATCATTGACCTTGTCCTCTGGCTGAGCCCTAAAACCTCTTCAGAGAGGGCAAACCCCATGAGGATACACCCACCAGGGCCCTAAAGTAAATTGGTTTCAGCGCCTCAATCCCATCCTCATTCTGCTCATGATTTAGAAGAGGAGCGGGGCTCTCTGGGGCGCCTGCAAGCCACAGAGCTTTCATACAGAACACAGGCTGACACCAAAGTTGCCCACTCCATCCCCCAGGAACCTCCTGGAAGACCTGTGCTGACGTTCCATCGGTTTAGCACATTAGCTGCAGGGTTTATGGAGCATAGAGTCTGAATCATGAGATGATCAACCCCGGGGTCCAATGCCTGCCATGACCTCTAAAATAACCCCCAGTCAGGGGCCAATCAGAGCTAGAGCAATTCTTCAATCTTCTGGTGGGATAAAGAGATATATGGCACCTAAGAAGCAGAAATATTTTCAGAGCAAAAAAACTAGGGTCATTGGTTTACTGTCACTGCTTTAAGCACTCCAATCTCCACAAATCATATTTACTAAGAATCAATCAATTATTCCTAGATCAACTAGTACAGTACAACAGAAAACCTTTCATGCCCAGTGGCATGTGGGTTTGTGGATAAATAAGACTGCATTGAGCGCAAAAATAGATTGGCAACTATAGCGCTTTTGTGTGAACCAGGATGAGCGAAATTCCCAACAGTTTGCCAGTATTTCAAGAACACAGTGCTCTCTGTCAACATATTCAGGAAATACTTGCACAATCTTGTCAATCATTTTGACCTCTGATGTTTAATAAAAGCCCTCGCATTATGAAATAGAAAAAAAGTTGTGTTGAAAATGGAGCCCCGCTCTGGTCTACCTCAAAGATTCAGTTACATGAAGTGACATCTTTGTGAAGGTTTTCATACCTTACCAAAAAGAAGTATACTTTTAGGATAAATTGAGATAAACCGTCACCCTCAGTGTTTTACAGATCAGTACAGTATGTATGTTTGCTTTGTGGTGGAGAAATCTCATTATTTTAACAAGGCTTATTGAACCCCATGACCTAATGATTGCCTTTCCCACAGCACAGCTATTAAAACCATTTAGGCAATTAGCAAGATCTATCGGCATATATGTAAAACTCATTAAGAGGTGTCTCCTGGCCCCATATGAGCCTTATCGACCACACAGCAGACAGGATCAGACATTGATTTAACATGTCATCTATGTTGGCCTTTACTCACCATTGACGATGATTGACTAACTAGTTTTACAGCAATGTGCTTGAGGAACTCTGCAAAGGGCAACCTAAAAGCATACGTTTATTTATTGGGCGGGCTGGAGCTGAAAACATCGGTCACTGCCAGAGTGACAGATGGTGTGACAGGCCACCCCACTGCCCGTAAAATATAAGCAAGGCTGAAGAGCTTTATTTTTACAGCAGTAAGTTTTAACAGTCAGTGTTCACCGCAAAAGGCTTCGAGTGATTAAAATCTGTTGAGCCCTGAAAATAAGCTTCAATGTCTAGCATAGACTTTATTTAAAGTCTTAACAGAATCTATTATTTGTCTGCGTCAGTTCCCACAGCAGACACCTTTAATTGGGAGAACAACCATTGAAAAACAGAATTGAAAAAAAAAAAGATTCTGATTTGATTTTGGTGATGTATGGAGTGGCATTAAAGATCTGGCCTTGCAACCCAAATATTTTATGCTTAAATCCCAGAGAAAAATAATCAAGCTTTTCTCTTGTGCCCTTGAGGAAGGTGCTTCACTCTGATTTTGTCCAGGTGGACAGTCCCCAAGGAGGTCTATAATACCTGGGGAAAGCAATCTGTCAGTATAGCTGCTCAGTCGCCGTGAAAGACTCAAAAAGTGCCACTTGAAATCTCCCATTATTGCTATGTACAGATACATAATTGAGCCAATCCCCTAAACTGTAATTGCCATGTGACTCCATAGTCATCATGACATAGATGCTGACATATATATATATACACGGTCACCGTGATTTCACCAAGTAGAATGTGATCCTGGATCAACGTCTTGGTTGCAGGTTTTAGCAGGTGTGTAGCTAAAATGCAGGATAGTAGCAGGATTGATCACCTGTGGTTTAGTCCATCACCACTGTGCAGTAACCAAGTTATTCAGGGAACACAAGTTGCTCGAGGAGTAGTATTCCATCAATTAGTGTATCTTACACTTTGGATAGCAATTAAAAATCCCACCGAAAGTTGCTTAATGATTGTTTGAAGAATGTTTCTTCCTTTAATCTCTGCCTTGAGATAAATATACTTTCGCATTAAATGCCTACACCTTGTCTCTTACCTCTTGTTTCTATGTGGCTATGTGGTTCTCTTCGTCACTTCATGCTTTTTCTCTGATTGGATATCTGATTGTGAAAAGGCCAGGTGCACATGCCCTCCAAAATGCTTTCCAATTGGATTTAAATCCAATTGCACAAACCACTTTAGCAGGTGGTCTTCAGATGAAATTGGACATGTATAAATGTAAAATAAAAAAAATAAACCCCACCAAAAACATTGGCATTTTATGTATGTATGTGGCCAAGTGTAAAAAGAACTGTTTTAACAATTCAGATAGCTATCGGATCAGAGAAAATGCATGAAGTCATCAGACGTAAACAAGCTCTCTTTCTCATGTAAATCCTGACTTCTAGACTCATTTGGTCGTTCCTGCCTCCCTGCATCACCACTGGCTCTGCAGCCATAAATGTTGTAGGAACCACTTGTGAACCCTGAGACCCCCCTTATCCACAAAGTCTGGTTGCAGTAGGCATTTAAACAATCAATTGCGGTTAGCGCCTAAGTGGGGCCATTACTACTTATACAGCCCAGCAATGGCATCATCAACCATTAACAGTTGCATGGATTCCCAGGCAATTATAACAAGAGGCTGGCTACAGACTGAGTGGATTTATTGTCTGTTTGCCTGGAGACAGCAAACCTCTTGCAAATGTCAAGAGTTCTGTTGTTCTGTTGGGGTGCATATAAGGTGTATCCTGTGCTCAACAAGAAGAGAAGCGCTTCAGAATATCTCATGGCGGTTCCTTTGCCTTTAAGCTATGAATGCTGAGCTCAGGTGCAAGGTCTCCCCTTAAAGAAGTCCTGAGAGTCATTAATATGGATAACACCCACAACGACCTCCAATTCTGCGCCATACAGTGCTGCCACATCAATTCTTGGAGTAACATTCATAGGCAACAGGAAGGTGAAAGGAGTAACTGATTTTAATGAACAGTTCATCCAGAACGGAATATATTTGCATTATTTATTATTATTTACCCTCATCCTTTCAAACCCGCATGACCTTCTTTCATCAGTGAAACCCAAGAGGAGAAACCTTGAGGAATGCTTGCTGTCCTGTTTCTTACAATGGAAACATATAGTAGGGTGTTCAAATACTTCATAGTTTAGTTCCAATATGCCTCAACCTACCTGTCTGGATGTTTCTAGTAAGCCTAGTCAGAGCTTGATTAGCTGGTTCAGGTGTATTTAATTGGGGTTGGAGCTAAACTCAGCAGGTCAGTGGCCCTCCAGGAACTGGATTAGACACTCTTGTCATGAGGTGTCAACCTCTGAAGAGGAAAAGAAGTCTCTTCTTCACATATTCCTTATATACACCTACAGAAGCCCATGAATATAGTAGCACAGGCTACACTACATTAATGACAGCTCTAAGGTCTGTATTTTCATTTTTTAAAGGCTGACAGGCTGTGGTCTCTGTAAATCCCTTCAAAAGGGTCTCTTTTGTCACACTGAAGAAATAAAGTGATTGGGAAGAACATTAGGGTAGGATACTGAGAGAATTTTCATTTTCAGGTGAACTATTGCTTTAAATGTGTTATAATAGATTTGTGAGCTATTCAAAGTACTCCAAAGTTAGAGAAGACTTTGTGCTCTGAAAATGTGACTAAATGAGTATAGGCAAAGCCATTAATTAGCTTTCAGGCTAGCCTGTGAAGCACTACTTCCTTAAATTACTTCCTTAAAAGTCATTCAGATTCCCTCTAATTCAGTCTCAAGTGCGCTCTGGAATCTAGTCCACATGGCTCTGATATTTTACACTCATCTGTCATTTTAGAAATCACAGACTTTCTGATGGACTGTCAGCGCACAAGAAGAATTGTACTGGTTTATATGCATGTGGGTAGTGTACAGAAGCTGGTCTCCTCCACACATATAAGAACATGGAAAAGATAAATGGATTGTCTAATATTATAAGAGAGAGATGCATAACATGTTAAAAAACATCCAACAGAGTTCAGTACATCCCTGAGGCTTGTGTCACATGCACGTACACACAAACACACACTTTTCTCCCCACCCTAAGTCTGTTATTGGTGTAAGGCTGAAAATGATCCCACAGGAGTGTACTGAGTATTCAGTGTTACCATGGAGACCAGTATCTGACAATTCAATGCTATATAGCCCACAGTGCTTTGCTAAAAAAGACCTTTTACCACTTCCAATTTTAATGAATTACAAAACTATTACAGCATTAATTTAATGGGACATTGTTTTGAGTCACATTTTCAAATATGCGCACTGTAATTATAACTGACCAGATATCATTCACTTAAATTTGCAGGGTATATATTAAAATACTTTTGTAATGTGCAATAGATTCAGCTGTTTTTGCTCATTCTCTTTGTCAGACTTTGCTCCCCATGTGTCCGCCCTTGCCCATATTTGGTCCTGTGTTTCCTGTCCTAGTTTAGTTGATTATGTTAATTAGTGTCCAGCCGTGTCCCCTGTGTGTCTTGAGGTCTGCCCTCGTAAGTGTCTGTATTTAAGTGCTTGTGTTTGTATATCCTATATCTTAAGTGTCTTTTCCCTGCGTCAACTCTATGTCCTGTCCTGCCTACCTCAGTGAAGTCTCTTAGTTTGCAACATTTGTGCCTCCTGTTTCTTCCATGTGAGAGCAAGCGTGACAGAACGATCGACCCTAAACCGATCGAAAGAGGATGATCACGCCTGAGGAATTCCTCCACCGCCTCCTCAATGGGCTAACTCCTCTTCCCGCTCGGCAAGAGCAATGGCCAGGAGGCCATCCTCCACTGCCCGGCTCGCGCCTCACCATTTGGCGGAATCTGCTCCCTCAAGCAGTGCGTTATGGAGGAAAATCAGTGCAAGCACCCCGAAGAACTGCCTAGTATGGTTACTAATCAGTGCCAACTCCCCAACGGCGAATCCAGATCTCCGCGGATTCTAGTCCACGTGGCCCAGGTCCAGAACTTGATATGTGGTCTGATCTGCCAGCTCTAATCCCCGCGGATTCCTATCCACATGTTTCCAATCCAGTTCCGGAGTTATGGCCAGTAGTGCCGTTCCCGAGTCCAGTCCCAGAGTTTCAGCTGGTAGCGCCAATCCCAAATCCAGTTCCAGAACCTCGGCCAGGAGAACCAAATCTAATTTCAGCCCCCAGATCTCAACCAGGAGTGCGGATTCCGATTCCAGCCCCCAGATTACGGCCAGGAGAGCCGATCCCGATTCCAGTTCCTGATTCACGGCCGGAAGAGCTTCCCAAGTCCAGTTCCTAATTTACTGCCAGGAGAGCCGTCCCCGATTCCAGCCCCTAGATTACGGACAGGAGTGCCGAACCCAATTCCTGAGTTCCCACTGCAAAACCCACAGGCCACAGAAGACGAAAGTTTCCCCAAGAAAACTTTGGGGCAGGGCTATAGTGTCGCGCAGCAGCCGCAGGCAGCTCCAGATCCGCCATGGCCTCCCAAGGCTCCTGATCCAAGGATCCTCCCCTTAAGATGTTTCTAGGTGCAAGGACGCACCTTTCAGGGGGGGAGGTGATGTCAGACTTTGTGTACAGTCTCTTTGTGTTTTGCTCCCCATGTGTCCTCCCTTGCCCATATTTGGTCCTGTGTCGATCCTCAAGTGTCTTTTCCCTGCGTCAACTCTATGTCCTGTCTGCCTAACTCAGTAAAGTCTCGTAGTTTGCAACATCTGTGCCTCCTGTGTCTTCTGTGTGAGAGCAAGCGTGACACTCTTCATCTTGTTTTAAATGACCGTGCATATTTGCCATTTTAAAAACACACATCAAAACGCAGGATTATTTAAAAAGGGTGATTAAAAATGGTAATGGCAACCTTAAATATTATTTTCTCTATTAAATTAATTTTATGTAACATAAAATCTTAAAAAAAACATTAAAAAAATACCTTATGCTTCAACTTTGCAAAAGTGTAATTGCGCTAAATGTTTGCAAATATTTTACTGTATATTTTAAGCGCATTTACTGTATTGACTATTACATATTCACTGTGCTATTTTAAAAGGTTAGTTCATCCCTAAATAAAATTCTCTCTTTAGTTACTCACCCTCGTGTCATTCAAACACATAAGATCTTTGTTCATCTTCAGAACACAAATTAAGATATTTTTGATGACATCAGAAAGCTACAACTGCTACAACAGACTACAAGAATATTTTTTACGCAAATAAAAAAAAAAATTAACATGATCTAACTCTATTGTTTTTCTCCCCTGACTTGCGTCATCCGCCATTTTAGAGAGTATCACAACGCAGTGCACACACATAAAACGTATTTGACGTAATCCGCCTTGTTTATATCTAGGGGAAACCATGCACATGTACGTAATCAGCGGCTGTTTGCTCCTAGAGGAAATCATTCGCTTACATTGTGATACGTCTTCCACCATTGTAGAGATTAAGCCACGGGAGAAGAATGGGAATGGGGGAGTTAAATTATGATATTTTTTGTTTTTATTGCGCAAAAACGTTTTCTCCTTGCTAAAACTTTCCTAGAAAAAATAACTTAATTTGTGTTCTGAAGATGAAAAAAGGTTTTTTGGGTTTGGAATGACTTGAGGGTGAATAATAAATGACAGAATTTCTATTTTGAGGTGAACTAACCTTTTAATAGTGGAATAAAATGTTCAAATATTTATATTCAATTATATAATATTAAACTGTTATGTTAATCATACCATATTTTGGTTTTGAATATTTTTAAAAGAAATTTAAAACAATGTTATAGATACAAAACCATAAACATGTATTCATCTTCGTGCACATTTACAAAATTTATTCATTTTAGCCCTAACCCTAAATCAGATGAACTCCTATTTTTACTTGTAAATTATTCATAATAAAAGAACTGTAAAGTATGCCGATTAATACATTAGCCAATAGCTTAAAGGAGATGATTGCATGCAGAGGATTGTGTGGGTATTAAATAATAAATGGTTTCTTAACAAGGTCTTCACAAACTTCTGCCCATAATTCTACATCGTTCCTGAACTTCTGACTGAAAGAAAACTGCTTAGGGACAAAGTTTCTGTGTAGAGCCCGCGTGTGACATTGAGATTATGAAGCAGAACTAAGCAGCAGTAATGTATTCACAGCACAGCACAGGAAATGATAGATTTATCTCCACACACATAAATCACTCCACCAGCACAGCATCTGTCACAGACTCTCTGTTTGTCCACATCATCTTCTGCAATCTCCATTCCATTATGACTTGATAAACCCTTCCCTCGCAGCTTTAAAGCCATAGAATTAAAAATCCCATGCTATGGTTTGACGAACGCAATTTGTTGACATATTTCCTATAGTAACAAGATTCGCAAATCTGCTTAAAGTTAATTCTGTCAGCTTGTACACTACATAGATGACTTCAAAGCTAGCAGATACGACTATAAGTGAAAATCTCTCTTTTTGTGCAAGATCCTGCAGCAAGAATATTTAATAGTAAGTGAGGTTGTTCGTCTGTATCCGCATATGGCTGTGCAACTGATTTTATTTGACTCAGAGGTTTTATTGGTCCTGTGAGTGATGCGGAGAGTATTTGGACTAGCTTGTGTGTGACACTGATAGTACGCAGTGTGCTGTGCTTCAGATGAAAGGTGCTAAAAGCCGGGCCCCTCTGTGCCGTGGGAGGGATGGAAATGCAGCGAAGGCTCTTTTGAGAAACATCTTGGACGAGCGAAAAGGCCATCAATCATTTAAGCCGGTATGAACCGTATCTTATTCCCGACTGTATATCCTCATCTTCTAGAGGTTGAACTGACCTGATATGTCCTCAGTAAGTGAAATAAAGTCAACTTTTAGGAGTGGATCTATGGGCTAAAAGAACGTGGAGTGTTTCTGATTTTCTCAGGGAGAAACAGTTTGACATCAGCTTCGTCATGGTTATGTTTGTGGCGACATTAAGGCTGAAATACCAATTTTAACAGTAAAACAATTAATCGTGATTAATCACATCCAAAAAAAAGTTTTCATTTACATAAAATATGCAAATATATATATATACACACACATATACACAAAAACTTTTATTTTGGATGTGATTAATCACGATTAATCGATTGACAGCACTAATACTTTACAAACACTGCAGATTCACCCATAATCCAGTTGTCTTTACATTCACACTGCATCTGAATTGAAACTGGATTCAGATCCATTTCAAGCTTCTAATCTGCTATTGTGTACTGTATAAGAGTGAAGGGCTAATTAAAGCAAAACAGATTAAGAAAAATTTTAATACAAAACAAAAAGACAGAAAAATGTGTGTTAATATGTTCTTAATTATATGTAATTTATTACTTTTAATGTATTTGAAATATGGTACTTATGATGAAACACAATTTCTATTGAAATGTAGTGTATTTGTAATTATAAAGTTGCAATGTACAAAGTATTATCGCATGTACAATTTAAACATGTAAAATATATTAGCTTTAAATTATATATAAACTTTAAGCTACTTTAAAGCATGTCAAAACAATGGGTCAAATAATCTGTAAAACTTAAGAATCGGCAAAGTGCACTTTTTTCTTTTAAAGTGTACCGAAGTTTAAGAACAGTTTAGAAAGCGTCAATGAAATAAAAAAAAATATATATATATTTCAACTGAGTGCATCTTTTTAAACCCTGCATTTTGATTCCTTTCAAAATCCATCATTTCAAAACAAACAAACATCTTACTGCATTTTCCTCCTCCTGGCTGTTGCTGGAGTCTTCGCTTTTGCGGTACTTGTCTGATGAACGTGAGTCTCTCTTCCGGCTGGTATCAGTTCCCTCCATCGGCCTCTCACCATCTGTAAATGAGACAATGACCGCACACATTCACTTTATATTTCATCAGCAGTATTACTGGTTCTCTATCATTACCATTTATATTGCATACAGCACGCAAAAATGATGAATAGCCATTATAGCGACTCTTCTTAGCAGCTAAAATCATTCTCAAAGAGAGACAGCAAGAGAACGCATGGAAATGACTACAGCTAGGATGCAAAATTAACACTTGCCAAGTGCCAAATGCAAATGATATTGCCTTTGGCAAGAAAATGAATAAATAAACACCTCTCGTACACCTGGATGCCAGCAGCTGTGTAGGGAAGTATTATGAAAAATGCCTGAAGAAGGTCTTTGACCAAAATGTTGTTTATCAAAAAATATTTGCTAGCTACAACACTAGGATTGCTTATTAAATTATATTCACTATTTTGGGAAGGAATAATACCTTCCAGATAGCTGATGGCCTTCCAGAGGTCTGGCCCACATCACAGCTTATTCAAGAAAATAACAGTCTAACATATACAGCTATCAAACAATTTCTTCACTGATTTATTACTTTTAAAGGAACTGCAACATAAAAAACCTAAATGTTGTGCATTAAAGGGTTACTTTTCCCCAAAATCCTGTCCAAACCTAACTTCGTATTTCTTCTGAACACAAATTCAGATATTTTGAAGAAATCTGAAAGCTATCTGTTTCTCCATAGACAGCAACACAACAAAAATGATCTAGGTTTAGAAACTTAGTAAAAACCTAAAAATAATATAAAAATGGATTCTTTTAGCGTCGCAAAACTGAAGTGGACCTACTGATGTCACATTACCAATGTTTTACTATGTTTCGGAATCTGGGAACATTTCAATTGTGTTGCTGTCTATGAAGAGTCAGATAACTGTCCAATTTCATCAAAAAATATCTCAATTTGTGTTCCGAAGATGAGAGTAATTAATGACAGAAGTTTCATTTTTGGTTGAACTAACCCTTTTATTAGTGCTGGGCATCGATTAATCGCAATATTTTCAAAATAAATAAGACTTCACGTTGTGTCAATCACGTTTACACACAGTCTCTGAAACTTTCATCCATCATAAAAAAAAAATTGGATCGTTTTTTTCTGTGTTTTCGCATTCGTAGCAAGGATTTTGATAGGTAAGGGTGACAAATACGAAGGGGAAAAAAGCATACAAAAATGTAACTCAGTGTGCAAGGACCTTAACTGATTCAAAAATGCATTAATGCAACAAAAAAAAAAAATTAATAAAAAAGTTTGATGACTTTTTCATCATCATTTGTCAGTCGTCACAGTAAGTTAATTTTGTACTGGCTACAGCCCAGAAACCAGTGCCTCTAGGTCAGTGACACACTTTGGATGGATTATGGGATTGTCCTCCATTGACTGCCATTAGGAAATGAGGATCACTCAGGTGGCAAGGCGAAAAGCTAGATGGATATACTTAAAGGTGTGCTAACGTCGACAGATGGATAAAAGATATTTTCAGCAGGAGAGGGACTACAAGGTAAATATGGCACAAAATCTGCCTTGACAGAAGCTCCTTATAAAGAAAACTGTGTGTCGAGAGAATAAAATATCATTGCAAGAGTGTTATTGCCTGTGGGGTGATTATGACTTTACCTCTTTACAAACACAGTCACACATACAGGGAGCTAAAACAGTTTAAGAAATGAAGTCGTACGGTAACCAGAGGGAATAAACCTATAAAATATAATAAATGCTTCTCCTACAACAAAAGATGCTCTTGATATTACTGACTATAGAGGAAGGGCAGTTTGTGGTCATAGCCTGCAGGTCTTTGAGACACTTGGTATGCACTTACATCATTTACATGTGGATGGAGTGTGTGTGTGTGTGTGTGTGTGTGTGTGTGTGTCACTGCAAGTAATTTAAGAGAAGGCCTTAAAATGCACTATATATATATATATATATATTTTGTTGCTCTCACTAAATTGCTGGAAAATATTTGACACCATTTACTTTGATTCCAGTAAGTAACGAAAGTCATTTTAAGTCATTTTTTGATCTCCAATACGACAGTGTACTTAGACTTAATACTGGCATCTAGTGGTGTGGATGTATAGTCACACAAAAAAAGATGTCTTTAAGAGAGTCAAGAGTGTATAAGTACAAAAATAACTGCATTTGAGTTCATGAAAACCCATTTAATGCCAGTTATGCAAACATAATTTGTTTGGTCATGCGATTTCAACATGGCCGCCACCATAAGGGGGACCCTGTTTGTATAAAATAATGTGGCTTTTTCTGGGCAACCGACATGACTACAGTCATCATCTCAACAGAGTTTTATGTTGAGTTGCCAAGATTGGCATAAAAAAAGGTATTTTTTTAACAGTGGCTCTATCACTTCATTATCATTATCCCCTTATTTGAACATCCTTGAATTTGTGAATTTCACGGCCAAAAAAATAAAAAATATCTTCACCCCTGATTAAGTGCTTATAAATTCATTCCAAACGGAGATCCTTCAGTAAATGTCATACTCTCAATAAAGGTATATTAGCATCACGGAAATTAGCAGAAATGACATTTTAACATAAATGAAGTCAACAGAGACAGGTGCTGTGCTCCCAAGGCACTGCCTTTTATGCAAATGTCCATGCTTAAATATTCATGAGCTGCAAATGAATGGAATATGCAGTGCTGTATGCAGTATGGATTTTACCCACTTTGGTTTAGTTTTCAGCCCACTAAGTCCCACGTTTTTGTATCAGCTATGAATTTCAATACATTACTTTAAAATATAAATTTGCTGCAGTTAAACTAATTTTGTATCAATGTCTCACTTGTGGTCGTTAAATTTAGACACTTGAGTATGCTAAAAGGTTCAATCCATCACAATTATGTCACCCGTTGCTTAAAATGCCCTGTAAGTTGCTCTAGATAAAAGCTTCTGCTAATAACTATACTTACTGAACCTAAATTGAGTGCTTCCAGATATTTGTGCAAAAAGCACTGCTCTGTATTTTCAATGCTCTCAAACTGGTCATCACATTATCAATCGCATGAGCTGAACTGACAAACTGGCAGAAGTTGTTGCTTTTTGAGAAAAAAAAATTAACAGAATGGTTTCTGTAACTCAACTGATAAGTCACGAAGCTAGCAACACCAAAATCAAGACTTTCCCAGAAAACATCAAAAATCATATGTACCCCTAAAAGCATGCAAGTCACTTGGGATGGCAGTGCAAACATCATGCAGTTACACTGAAACTGATGGCTTGTGCTGCCTTCATAAATATACGCTTCTCCCTGCGGAGAAGAAATAAGCACAGCTTGATGTGTGGTTTATTTGGAGTGGAGTCTCCATGTGTGGAGTCTTTGTGAGGCACACTGGTATTTAAAAGCGGGAACATGGTGTGTTTAGATGTTTCAGAAAAAGTAAAAAGCTAGTCTGTGTAAAGACAATTTCAATAGAATCAAGTCCAGTGAAAACATGGCTAATTAGAAGCCAAGCTTGTTGAAAGGTTTTGAAGATGTGTTTAATAAATCGCATAATGCTACAGGTCTCTTATACAGGCAGATGAGTCTTGAGAGCTACTTTTGCAAGCAATTCTTTAGTAATCTGGCAATTCTAGCACTTGGTCACAAACTTTATTGCTGGAATGGAGGGGTGGAATGAAAGGAGGTGGGAACCGTAAACAGAAAATTCTGTTCGGATTGAAAGAGGCTTGCCAGTATGTGAAGTAGTAAGAGCAGTGTACGCATCACATTTGGCCGCAAACAGAAAGAAGGAAATTAGCTTTTATGAAAATCAAATGCTTATAGTGTGATATAAATGCTGCTTGGATTTAGATTCCCAACATGCTAACTAACAATGAGCTATATTTATTTCAGCGTCACGTTATCATGGTGTTTAGTAGAAAATAAAAAAATGCAGTAAACAAACGAAAGTGGTGTTTATATTACAGCAGACTCTAAGCATGGGACATGTTTTAATTGCACACATCAGTGGAGATACGAACACTAATTAGTCCATTAACTTTACAGTGAATTGTGAGGGCGGAATACAACTGAGGAGGTCAATAATCAGTGTGTATCATGAAACACAGTTTTTTGAGAATCGTTACACTCTTAATAAATACACACAAATACAATATATTTTGAAAATAATTACATGTATATACATGCATGTTTTTATTACTATATACATGATGAATATACACAGTATACAATCATATATTAACAAAAACGTTTATATTGGATGCGATTAATCATGATTATTACACGGCTCTCTGGAATGCTTGATTCTGATTGGTCAGTTGAGACATTTGCAGGTTCGTTC
>JAUCMT010000059.1:15028056-15042018 GCA_032357475.1 Enteromius thamalakanensis
ATATTCAAACAATGTTGATTAATTTCTTCTCTTTTTTTTTTTTTGTTTAGATATTTTAGGTTAATATTTTATTAATATAATTACTTTTTTACTTAAAAAAAAAAAAGTTTTTTAATGAGGCTTCTGGTTCCATGTGACTAGTGTTAAACTATTTAGCTATAATACTGTAGGTAAATATTGTGGTTATTACATATCCAAAAATTACTTCTATATTTATAATAATTTTTATGTGCATATATATCGAATGTAGTCAAAAGGCTCTTTTTATTCATGGTCACACAATAACTGTGCTTTAAGATCGATCACTGCTGTCACCTCCAAACACTCAAGCTACTTGAGCACATCTCAAGGTAGAACATATCCACCATTACTGTGTTCTTCATTTCCTCACCTCATTCACCTCTACTCTACCATTCAATTGAATCTTTTAGAATGCATTCCCTATAAAAACCTCATTTCTTTTTCTCCCGTCGCCAAACATTGATTTCATCTCAGCAAATAAGACCAATATCAACCATCATATCCACCCAAATTCATTTGAGCACTGTTATTATTGCCATCTATTTGTGCTGTGTCCCGGCGAAATGAAATCTAAAGCTATAAGCCATTAAATCATTTTCAATAGGCATCCCATTTCACCAGTGTAAACAAAAGCTAAATTCAGTGAACTTTTTAGAACAAAGCCCAAGGGCAGTAAAACAGAAACTCCCATTCAGAGATACAAAAGCCTGTTTTTTTTCAGCATCAAGCCTGGGCTCAAAATGAACAGAAAGCATTTCTGCGTGACCTGATGAGAGATAGCGAGTGCTTATGAATGGATGATGACTTTATTGTCCACCAAATAAGGTCACTGTGCATCTCAAGGGCGCATCAATGAATTTAAATGGACGCACTCCTAAAAGAAGGATTTCAAAAGGGAGTTTTCACAGTGATGCCATATAACAATCCTTTTTGGTTCCCCAAAAAAACATTTTGGTGAACAGTTCTTAAAGGAGCCATTTTAATGATCTAAAGAATCTGAAATGGAAAGTTGAAAATGTGCTGTTATACTCAGCCTCAGGCTATCCAAGACATAGATGACCTTTTATTTTGGCTTTATAATAGGGGACATTTATTCACTATTAGCTTTAGCTCACACAATAAATTCTTAAATTGGCTGCTTATTAATAGTTGGTGAGTTTACAGTAGGTATTGAGTAGGATTAGAGATTAGGTTATGTAGAATAAGGCATTAATATGTGCTTAATTACTACTAATATTCTAGTAATATGCATGCTTTTAAGCTTCTTAGGGACCCTAAAATTTTGAGTCACTAAAGATTTTTTATTTTTTTTGCAAGAAATAATGATCCTTGGTGATTAATCCAATGCATGTCAATGCTATCGTCACTTTAAGAGTTAAAAAGTACAAAAGAGTACAAAACAAAAAAAAAATAGATGATGTATTGAGTTCTTATGACGCACAACATTAGGTTGTTTGCACATGATGTTATTGCTGTGGTGTGAAATGCAGCTGGAGGGCAGGAAGAGATGATTCTTCATAGGAATCAGTAGCAGAAGTGCAAAATTCCTGTGTTTTGAATTGTTTATGGATGTTCAAATTGGTCAAACCGAGAAAACACAAGGACCTGTTATTGTGTAGGAAAATGTGTTGTTCATAAGGAGTGAAAAATTATGAAATTGACTGAAAAACACAGGACAAGGTTACTGGCGTATGGAGCAGGGAGAAGTCGAGACGGAATATATTACGATATTAACACAGATAGATAATCCAGAGCAGCCGACTCTTAAATATTCAGGGTGAGACAGTCAGAATACACTAAATGCTAATCGCCGCACATAGACACGATGTAAATACATATTAATTATTATTATTATGATCATTATATTATGAAGTGGAGCTATTTTAAACTAAATATTTAAGGAAATACTTTCCTCCAATGGATGCACAGGATACAGGCTAAGATGACGCTGCAAACAAGGTGTTTCCAAAGAGAATGCTGTATTTATATGAGGTATGCGACGGGATACGTTGCTCCTGAATCTTTGCTGCATACAGGTTTGTGGCCATGGGTCATGTTAGCAGCACTAAAAAGCTGTCACTCAATCTCAGTCTTGCATGTGCCTTTATAATCAGTGAAGAATTATGACTGTGTATCTTAATTTCTTTATTAATATTTTAACGTATCATTATTATATCTCGTATTAACCATTTGAAAACAGTTGATAGAGGTTTACAGCTAAACAAAGAACTGGCTTTACTGACGAGATACGCATGACTATAGCATGCAATATATCGCCCAGCCCTATTCTTGCCAATTCATAACATTCAGATTGAACTACTGAAGACTACTATTTTGACTAAATAAGTTTAATAATCATAGGATCAGATGCACCAATGTCTTGGCTCTTTTTAAGTCAGAGTGCCTGTCAGATATCTAAAAGTGAGTTTTGTAGACCTGTTTCAGACGCTTCACGCTCTGATCAGATAAACATTTTCCAACTAGTTGACCAAAAAGATTGATTAGCTCATGAACCGAACCGAAGTAATGTTGTAAATAACATTCAGCTTCTTGCACAGAGCAATCGTTTCACTTCATAAGACATCCATAAGTAATCTAGAACAGCACAGTTTGTTTTGTTTTGGACTCTTAAAGTGGCAGTAGCAGCTGATCTGCATTTTATGACTAACCAAGAATTACAGATTATCCAACAGTCTCACAACCACATGTATTCGTACGAGGGGACACATTCGTGTTAAAGGCCCCAATATTCTTGAAATGACGTAATTTCCAACAAAGTCAGACCAAAACAATGTTTGTTTAGAGTTCGCCTTGGGCAGTTTGAATCGGCTGGCTGAGGTGAACTGTTTGTGGAGTTCATTTTAGCTCCTTAAACACCTTTGAGCTGCCATTGGTCCGAGGCGGCTGTGCATTCGATAGGTGGGTTCTGAAACTCCACCTTCTTTGATGCTGGACTTTCTTGCCAGTTCTGCTATCCTCGAAAATCCATTCTTCACAGCCCAAAGCCTCAAGATCAGGATCCTCAAGAGACTAGACTGTTTAACCTCTTGCCTTGCTCATCTCACTAAAGTCTAAACTGAAGAATTCTTGCTCAGGCTATATGACCCCCCCCCAGTCCCTTATCTGGGACACGCTGATATTAAAGCACCTTTCTGATTCGGTGACAGAACATAAGGGATCCTTCCACTAAGACGAGCTCTCTGTGGCTGTGAGTCAGTGACTCCCCAGTTGAGAGACATTCAATTATTAGCAGCCCAAACTAATTACTTTTAACTGCAGCCATCCACCAAGATTACAACAGACAGGGGACAAAAGTGCTGAGTGTTAGTTAATGGGTGCCGTTAATCTCGGGTGAGAAAAGAGAGTCGGATTTAAGGAGGGAGAGCATTTATCTGCCTTTACTTTTTGCCGTTGATATTTTATTCTTTTCTTGTCTGTCATACTTTCTCACCTGCTCCCTCGGGTCATCTAATATGTTGAGTTTGTTTATTCATCAAAACAGATTTTAAGTAATCGGTGAGCGAGTAATTCCATTAAGGCATTCTATAATGATTCAATAATCTAATAGTTATTGAAAGTTCTCAGTAATTGTTTCCCAATGTACACTGAGCTAAGAAGTTTTACTGTAGCATATATTATTTCAACATTAAAGTGCCAGTTTATTTTTATAGCATTATATAACTTAACTGCAAACTGAAAAGGTCAGAGTGAAGTTTTTTAACAAAAAGCATGACTTCACAGTCTCTCGCAAACCTTCCGCTTCAATTGCCTTCAATCACACGGTAAGTCACTCTGAAAAGCCACTCGCTCTCCTCTTTGAGATGCAGTGCAAACTGATATTTTTCAGCAGTGGATGCCAAGGAGGAAGATTGAAGCTTTTTTGTGATATACTCCCTCTGGGCTTTTGGGTTGAACTGGTAAACTGACACTTTGGTCAGCGTTTGACGAGCATTTCCTGTGGCTTCTGTTCAGTTTCGAGATGATCTAATCAGATGTGTTGATCTGAAGATGCTACTGTTTGTTTCTCAGCATTTTAGTGGAAACAGCTTGCTAAATCAGCTGTAATACCTGTTTTTTTTTATGAGAAGACATTAAAGTTGGTTGTGGTTCTTACTCATTTTGTTGTCGTCACTGCCAAGTAATGAGTATTTAGATGCTGGTGCTGCTCTGATTTAATCTAGCAGCATCTGTATATGCTAACACTACAAGTGTGTTGTCCTTTGATCCTTTTTTTTCCCATTACCCATCTCTTTCTCATATTTGCAAAAAGTAGATATATTGCTTAAACAGTAAAGTATGCCTTAGGAGCTTAAAAGAAAAGTTTAATAAAGGATGAAAATGTGTTTAAAATGTGCCAGGCTATACAAGATATAGATAAGTTTGTTTCTTCATCAGATCAAATTTCGAGAATTTTGGCATTTTTTTTGCTAAATATTGCAATAATTGTTGCTTTGATTACAACTTTGAAAAATATACCTGACTGTACATTGAAGAAAAAAAACTGGTGTAGAAACAGATGAGAAATAAAGACTAAAATGCATTGTAAAATGCATTTTAACTAATTATTTAAAATATTTTATGTTTTAAAATATTGAACCAAATAATTGATTATACTTATTTATATATTACGCAATAGATATATATTAAAGATAATGAATCACGTGATACAAAGTCACAAATAAAAATAAATAAAATAAAAAATGTGCAATTGCAAGTTATAAAAGTCAGAACTGTGAGATATAAAGTCGCAATTGCGAGAAAAAATAGTCTGAATATATCAGTCTTTTTTTATATCTTGCCATTTTGACTGTCTAACTTGAAATTGCGAGTTTATAATCAAACAAGTCACAGTTTGTATCACACAATTCTAAGAGTAAAGAATTGTGAGATAAAAAAAGTCGCAATAACCCTTTTTTAAAAACTTTTAGTCAGTGGTGGAAATGGGTTTCCATGAGAAACAGCAATGTATTGAATAAAATAAAGAAAATAATATTAATAAATTCCAAAAATCAGTTAAATTTACAACTTTGAAAAGTAGCCTAATTTTTATTTGACTTATGTATAATTGTAATGATTCCCGGGAGTCGTTTGGATCCATTTGCAACTAGTTTAATACTCAGAGTCAGACGAGCAAAGTTCGGTACACAGGCAACGTAGAACAGGCAAAACTCGTAGTCAAAACACAGGCAAAAGGGTCAGGACAGGCGGGATAAATCGGTAAACAATACACGGGCAGAAATCAAACACGGGTAGCAAAACAGTCAGAATAAATGCTTAGAAACAATAGCCGAGGCAAGTTGTGACTTCGCGTCTGAACTGTGCAAAAGTCAGCGTTGAAATACTGCAGGATGCCCCGGAACTGGTTACGCTGAGGCCTAGGTGCGTGGGGTAAAAGAGTCCAGGTGGAAACACTAATACTCAGGTGAAGGTTCCCGCTGCTGTTCATTGGAGAGGGCCAGAGAGGCACGGTTTGTGACAATAATGTATTTGGTGGAAAATAAAATGCAACCAGACAAGTATAATAAAATGAAGCAATTTATAAAAATTATTATTAACAATATTATATGGGGGAAATTAAGTTAAACACTACATCTGAATGACAATACTGGTGCAATTATTTGTGTGCCAAGAAATAAATAAATAAATAGTATTTACTTGTTAAAATTTTCTGAATAAACAATTACGTATGTCAATGTATGCGACTATTACTATTATTGCTACTCCTACAACTACTTTCTTTCTATTTCAAGTAGAAAAAAAAATAGAAATATTTTTATAAAGTTCTCAGTGTTGGCAAGGCTGTGAGAAAATCTGTCAGAAGAGCTCTCGATAACATATATCCTGCCCGATTTATCACCAAACCACTTCCTGTAGTCATCGGGGAGATCGGAGCTGACTCACAATGTGGGCTTTCCAGAAAAATCAGCTCCAGACCAGTTTGCAAAGCTTAGCTTACTACAGAAATATTAATATGAAAATATATTTCAGCACCTGTGACACATAAGCAATCCCGGGCGCCAAAAAGCAGAGCTCCAATAAACGCTGTTTCGGTGGTAAAGTGGCATATTAAAAAGTGAATCCCTTATAATTTATCCCGACAGTTTGTATCAACAGTGTGTTTGCTATAAAACGTCTGTCTGACAAACAAGATGAAAATGAAATACCATAGGAAAGTTGAATCTAGCATTGCATACTGACAGTTGCTAATTGCCTAATTAGTCAACAGAATGAGATTGGGCTGTTAGTATCAAACAAATATACTCTTCACTGAGGGCATGTTTTGCAGACACCGACAGAGTCGAATAACAAAGTCTTCAAAAACCAAATATGCTGATTAATTAAGCAACAAAGCCACGCTGGGAGCAGAAAAAAAATCAGACTAGAAGCTGTTAAGTTTATTGCAAACAAGTAGCATGAAAACACGGGACCCACTTTACATAATTCAGCAGCCAAAGTTACAGAAATAAATAACAACGGATGAATGGTCAGACAGATTCAGTTTTCCCAAGCAACTAGCTGATATAGTAATAATAATAAAGTTTACTATTATTATTGTATTGTACTCTTTAGTAACCAAACTGTTTTTAAGGGTTTGGTTTTAGATTTAGTTAACCGCAACAACCCTGCCTGGGCATGAGATTCATCCATCATCTACACAATCAGAACAGAACAAAAAGCCAGAGTGTTTTGATCCGATCAAATAAACTCTGAGCTTCTCTGGAGACTTGAGGGTGAAAGTCACCTTTACATGCTGATCTCCATCCAGCCTCCTCTAATCAAACCCTAACTAGAGGACTTCACAGGCAATTGAGCTGAAAGACAAGAGATCTTCAACGCTTTCTGTGAAACGCTGGAAAATATTCCCATGGCAGATGCAAATTTGACGGATTAAGCGAGCGAGTGAAAACCACGTAAAAGAAAATGATCACAGATTGATCAAATTTCCAAATTATCACCAGCACTACAACATATGTTTAGGTATTAATACATTTATTTTTAATCCACTATCTAGAAATTTGGAATAAAGTATTTTAAGTTCACCAAGTTCGCATTTATTTGATCAAGAAAACAGTAAAATAGTACAATTCTAAAATATAAATAATTTAAAATAGGCCTAATGGTGTGTTCACGCCAAACGCGAAGTGAATATGCAAATATTGCTCTAATTGCACAAATAATTACATTCATGTTTGATGTGAACACACCATAAGGGATATTGTCAAATTTAATTTATTCCTGAATTCAAAGCTGAATTTCAGCTTAAATACTCCAGGCTTCAGTGGCATGAACCTTCAGAAATCATTCTAATATGCTGATTTGTTAAAAAGATAAATTTTTTATTATTATTAATGTTGAAACCAGTTGTGCTGCTTAATATTTTGCTAAAAATCAAAATAATAGCTGAAAACAGTTCTGTTTTATAGAAATGATTGTCTTTTGAACTTTCTATTAATCAAAAAATCCTTAAAAAAGTATTATGGTTTAAAGAAATTAAGCAGCAAAATAACAACTGATCACCTGTAAACATTGATAATAACACATAGTTCGTTAAACTGTACAAATATTTCACAATTTTCAATCAAATAAATGCAGAATTCCATAAAAGCATAAAAGACTTCTTTTAAAAACCTTCGAAAACTAGTTCTTCGCAATTAATCGCATTCGAAATAAAGTTTTTGTTTGCATGTGCACTGTGTCTATTTATAATGTATGTATAAAGGCACACACATACTGTACATATTTGCATATATATATATATATATATATAAATCTTTCATATATGCATGTGTGTGGTTTTATATACGTAATAAATTGCCCAGCACTAATAACAATACAAATGTAAATACGCATTCTAATATTTACCAATAACAAACACTCCCAATGGCTCACAGACTTTACCAAATGACAAAAACACACTGTCGAAAGAAAAAGCAGTGTGGATTGGTAACCGTGAAGCAGGTGGACTACAAGCAGCCTTTGCTTCTAATGCAAATCCCTAAACACTTTTCAAAGCACACGGCACCTGTGGAGACTCGTGTATGTAAAACATTGTTCCCCGAGGGTTCGCACGCTGAAGATTAACCGCTTCTGACTGTAATTTGAACCGGCTAACGTATTCTGAGCCACTCCTGATACACTGGCGGTTGGCAAAACATTAACCAGCGTCCTTTTATGACCATATCCCTTTTTGTGCTTCCAAGTGTAAGTTTCAGAGCATGATGGTGTCGGTTTGCCCTCGGCAGTGATGAAAACGTTTGTTCTGTATGCCTGAGGGCACTTGTTCTCAACTGGGCAAAATGAAAAAACCAATGAAAGCACCTGGAGTGCTGCTCACCAGAAGCTTCCAGACCTACGACTGACAGCCATTAACCCTTAAAGACCTAGAGCATTTTTGGGCTGCCTGACACAGCTGCACTTTTCTGTTTTTTCAGACCTATTCTATCAGGTCTAAGTGCCATATAACATTATAAACCGGAGAACTTGAAGATTAAGTCTGAATTAATCTTCTGCTTTTACTAAGAATTAATGAATTTATAGAATAAAAAAAAATACCCAAGCAACATTTGGTGTACTCAAACAGAACCTTCTGAAGTTTGGATTTTCTTCTCTAGAACGTTGTATCTGGGCGTTTTACACTTCCAAATAAAATTTTGGCTAAATATAACATTTCCCAAGCAAGTTATAGCCATTTATTGGAATATCTTCACAGGCGCTTTCAGTGAAAAACAGGTCAATTTAGTTTACTTGTAATATAGACATGTCCAAAAACATTTAGGGAAAAAGAAAATAGAAACTGTATTATATAATAACAAAACAAATTAGGAAAGTCACAGTAAAAAGACTTTTTTGGGGGGAAATATATTTTCAATCTGATTCTGAACAATAACCACAAACTGTGCAGATAAAATGAAAGCAATTGCACAAATTGTTTTCTGCAACAAAAATACAAACAGTGCAGATGATTCACAAACTACACAAAATAAGTGAGAAATATAAAGAGTGCAATATAAAAAATGTTGCAAATAATCTTTATGAACTATAGAAGTACATAATATAACCGCTGAATGGATGATCCGCTGACTGTATCTGGATCAGAATGATTTTACCGGGACATTGCCTCGCAACGTGAATACCTATATTCCAGTGCTTTATCCGATGTGCACCGTTGTTTTATTCTTGTTTTTGGTTTGTTTGATGTCAAAATGCTTTGTTGTGTGTTTTTCTGGGCTTTTTCAGAGAGTGCTGTCATGCAAATGTGTTTTTTTGTGTTCGTTTTCATGCATGCACAATATACTTTACTTTCACTTTGTGCTCATTCAAATTTCCATTGAAAACCCCTCAACGGTGTTTCTAAAGACAGTTGAGGTCTTTATAGACAAACATCTTCTGCCAAAAATGAAAAATTATCCTGCAGAAGATGTATTATATTGCATCTCCAATAAATGGAGCTTTTTTGTGTGATAAAAGCATAGGCTATGATAAAAACAGAATTGTGGTTTAAACAATGTAGAAGCTGACATTATCCTGTTTGCAACTTACTTACAAAAAAGAGTTTGATAAGCTAAAAATTATTGTGAGTTTTATTTTGCGCACAATATCTCTATTTTTGTGATGAAAAGTCTCAAGTCAGTGGCAGAACTGTTGTGCATCACACAAGTGGTTCGTTTCTAAATTAATCAGCATTTTAAACTTATTGCTCCATTCATGTAGGTAGCCACTTGCTTTATTTCTGAATGACTGAATGAATTATTTTTTAAAACAATCTTACAGAATTGTCATGAAATTGTAATTTCAGTGCATCTAAATGCTGCTTGGTTTTGTTGATACTGATTTCATTTGATAAGAAACAGTCTTTTATTCTATTTGAATTTATTGATTAAATGACCAATTTTGACTGAAGAGATAAAAAGGACATAAGCTAACTGTTACAGACATAAACTTGAATTTAAACACAAGATGAATACATCTAATTAGGTTTGAAAAAAATGAGGAGAGTCTGAACGCCTGGTTCAGGAAAATATGAGAAAAAATAAATTTCTCTCTAGGGCACAATGAACTCTTTATGAACGTCACTCCGTGGCACAAAAACAATACAAGTCATTACAAATTAGGAGTCTGTGGAATCCAGTGTTTGGAGTAACGCATTACAAAAGTAATAAATTACAGTAATAAATTAATTTATTAATTGTTAAGCTGTAACACAGTAGTGTAAGGCATTACTAATCAGGTTTCAGTAATATTTTACTTGTTCAGTAACGCTTGCGTTACACAATACTCGTAGTCTAAATTTTTATTGTTCAAAAAACAGCAAGACACAAGATATTAACGTATTAAAAAATGCTGCAAGTCAGCTCTATTTTCTGTTTGTGGTCAGTTATTATCCATGTGTGCTGTACAGGTTTGTAAATGAAGGACAGCTTCTAATATATACAGTATGTGTAGAGTGATTTATGGTCAAGTGAAGGTGTATTTAGGGCAGGTTTTACAGGAATGTTGCGAGGCTACTGGCCCAACAGTGGAAAGAGTGGCATGACTTCGTCCTCTGTGCTCCAGGTCTGAGGCTATTAACTCCATCCGGCTCACACTAGCCGGAGCCCGTCTTTGTTTTCCTTCTACCAAAACAGCTTTTACTGTTTCATCTAATAAAATAGTTCAGTTTTGTGTGTGTAATGGCAAAATAATTATATTTCATTTAGTTTTTTTTTATTAAGTTAATTTAAGAAAATGCTTGGAGCATTTTTGTTCATTAAATATAAGTTTTCAGTTTTTTTAAAGTAACAACAAAGTGGCCAGCGGCAGACAATTTAACCTTTTCAAATCATCACAACTTGCTTAAAATGCAATAAAAACATTTCAAGCATATAACAATATTTAAACGTTAAAGCACCTCCAGAAACTAAATGACCGACGCTGTCATTTTATTCAGATTATTACATCTGTCAGAACAGTACAGGGTCTACATTTATTTGGGTGCACTGACAATATCTAGAACAGAAGTGCTTCATAAAAATAACCCGAAAGACAACAAACTTTAAATGACCACTTAACAAAACAAAGCAAAATTATTATTAAAATTATAATTTTAATCCATAAAGATGACTTAAGGAGCATCAGAGGAAATGGCAAGTCAGGAAATTTATCTTTGTGACACGGACTCAGAAAACACTAAATAATTGATCACTTTTTTTCCTTGGAAATATTGATGGTAATTAGGCTACTTTTGCTGATGCTGTGACAATCTTTAGCCTATTGCATGTATTTGAATGCAGCTGCGCTGACGGCATGCTCTCTGTAGTTATTTAAGTAACTCAAAAGTAATACAAGAGTCATGAAACACATTACAATTTTGAATCAGTAATATTGTAATATGTAAGGAATTACTTTTAAATAACAGTAACAAGTAATATATAATATATTACAGTTTGGAGTAACTTGCACAACACTGATTGCGTCCAGTGTGGACATAATTAATGATTGTAATGTTTACTACTGTTTTTTAACGCATCGCGCAGCATGGCTCCTCATAAACATAACACCATGTCTGCCTTCACTGCTCAAAACTCATGTTTGAATAGTAAGTAGCATTTTGTTTTAATAAGAAAGCTTAACTTACTTAAAAGTTGTGAGTCAGAAGTGCCCGACTGTCCTCGCAGAACTGCTCCACTTTATGCAGTAGTCTCTCTGCACAGCCAGCATATACTGTACTGCTCTCCAGGATTTAGGAATCAGTGCTTCGTAATTGTGCTGAACACACTCTAATATTTGGGCTGAACTGTTCTAGAACAGTGTTGTATATACAACTGATACCAATGATTTCTAGACGTGTCCTCTTTTGGAAGCACAAAGAAAGTAATTTTATATTCACAATGAAACACAGCGTCTCCAGAACATGGTGCCAGCAGCAACACTACAGTGAGAATAATAGCTTCTTGGTGTAAACATTTGGGCTGTGTTTAAAAAAATAAACCAACTCTGTGATGTAGAAAACTGGGTGTGTTTAAACGAGCCGTTTTATAGAGGTGTGGACAAGTCATAACTTTTATAAAGAATATCTCTTTGCTTTTTAAACTTTAGTCTTTGCAACTTTAGAGATCTTATCTATGATAGCTTAGGGTCCTCCTGCATGACAGGCCTAAAGCAGCCAGGACGCCAGAACAAAAAACACACAAAATCTAAATCTAATCTAAATCACCACTGGTGCTAAAATCCCAGAAACTGTAGTTTGTTTGTTTTTGTTTTTAAATGCATACTGCAAACTCCTACTGTACATTTAAAAAATAAAAAAAAATAAAAGTGGTCCACATGACCCAAGTACTATATTCCACGTCATTAAACAGAACAAAACAAAAAAAGTAAACATTTCTTATTATATATGTGTATGTTCTGTGTATATTTATAATGTGTGTGTGTGTATATATATATATATATATATATATATATATATATATATATACAAAAACATACAGTTTATATTTAGACAATATTTTTTCTGAAATATATACATGCAGGTGTATGTATTAACATAATAAATATATACAGAAAACACTATGTCAACGAAAACCTTTATTGTGGATGTGATTAATCAAGATTATTTCATTTGACAGCACTCAAAATATATTCACCTGTATTTCAGAAATGTGTGGAAATTCAGAACAGTGTTAATTTCAGTAGTGCCTCTCAAATCATGGATGTGTCAGCCAATCACATTTTCTGATACGTATGACAAGACTGCCATTTGGAAACCGCTTGTTTTCACAACACAAACACACTAATCTGATGCCTTGGACCTCCAGGCAATAGAAGAAGTACTGATGAGTCATTTTTAATTTCCACCGGTTTTCCAGTGGATTCTCGACATCCAGCTGGATTTATGTTTAAAGAATGCCTTGAGCCCACAATATCTATAGGAAAGAATCCCACCTGCTGCAGGCACATTAAATTGATGATGTCCCGTTGTTTGCTCAGCAGAGTCACATTAAAACCAAGGCAAATGAGTCCAATTTAAAGTGCCAAGTGCACCTAATTTTGAAAAATTATATTCTACCGCAGAATAGCCTCCAAATGCTGCTGAACAAATTAAATATTCTCGTGTTTTCCCAATCAGCAGATCTACACACACATCACTGCACTTCACGCCTCGAATACAAAGTCTTTTTGCAGCATCCCACCACAAAGGGTTGAGAATAAGTTTGACTGTAGACCTCAGACCAAACCACATATTTCATTTGAGGCAAATGAAAATAAGGTCACCAGAAATGAAAGGATTATATTTACAATACATACTGCTTTGTACCAAGGTTTTAACTATTTAACTGGAGACTAACAGAATATGACAGAGTGTAAAAATATATTAACCTTAGCTGATGTTGATTCTAATATTTACACATTATTCAAATCTAAAGTTGTTTTCATTAATGTTATTAAATCAACAGTTCTATTTTTTAGGAATGCACAATATTATTGGATTGATATAGGAATCGGCTGATATGGGCTTTAAAAAAAAAAAAAAATGGAAGTGCCCCGATTTGAAAAAATATGTTTTCAAATAAAAGAAAATATATCGGCATTAGTATCGTACGGAAGTTCTAAGCGGCCATGTATTCATTTTTTTTCCAGTCTTGTTTTCTTGTGATCACGTCTTAATTTTCTCGCGATCTCGACATAACAAAAGTTGTTTTCTCGTGATCACGACATAACAAAAGTTGTTTTCAATTTTTAACAACTCATAACAACTTTTGTTATTTCGAGATCACAAGAAAAATAAGACGTGATCACGAGAAACAAAAAAAAATTTAATTAAAAAAAAATTAGACATGGCCACCTAGAACTTCCGTAGTATCAGCCCAAATGAATTGAAAAATATCGGCATATCGGATATCGGCAAAAAACCAATATTGTGCATCAAGATAACTTTATTAACTAACGTAAAGAAATATTTTT
>JAUCMT010000059.1:15068952-15088024 GCA_032357475.1 Enteromius thamalakanensis
TCACATTCATACTATATAGTACCTACTGTTTTAACGGTCGAGTAGTACATTCGGTTTTAAATGTAGTACCTACTGAAGCAGTATGCGATTTCAGACGCAGCAAATTTTTTTTAAAATGAGGAGGGCGTTAAGCGTCGGCGATATTCACACGCGAAAAATCATCCCGGTGTGAACAGGCCTTCAAATCTGTTCTGACGAAACTGTTCAAACAAACACATCGTGGTTTAGGGTGGTGAAATTTATGGTAAATTCATAGTTTTGGTGAATTAGCCTATTCTTTGAAGGACTAAATATTTCCTACAAATATGATACATTTTTATTCGACTTCTCATACCTCCTAACCTATCTAACTTTCTTTCTCTGAGATAAAAGGGGATGTTTAGGAGTATGTTCAAGCTGGAACTGTAAAGGTTTCCAAAAATCATCAAAAAAAGTACAAAAATGTTTTGTGTTCCACGTATGAAAAACAATTTTCATTTTTAGGCGAACTGTCTGTTTAAGAATTCATCATTTTTCCGCAGGTCGCAATTGAAAATAACGAGAGAAACACACATTTTCAATTGCATTGCAGTTGCATTTATTTCTCACTTGGACTAAATCACATTCATAGCAGTATCACTATAATAAAGGAGTACTACAGTCCTTTAACAACAATAACGAAAGGAATTAAACTTCTGGACATTATAACAATAAGGCAAAATATTGAATAGACCTCACATCTGCTCAGAAAAAATAATAACAGCATTCGTTCACAACATAATAATAACTTCACAATGTTAAGGGTCAACTGTAAAAAATATATAGATATATAGCAAGAGAAAGAGAGAGGTACTCCAAAAAAATAAGAGTTTCCCTTATTTAGTAATATTGTTCACAGACATCAGACCATTAAACCACTTCTTTTTTCTTCTATTTTTTAAAGATTGTATTCATAACGGCACAGCTTTTACTACTCAAAGTATTGTCACTGCCTTACTTTTTACATACAGCATAGTCATAAAATGTTACATTATTTGATTTCTAAGATGCTCTATAATAATATTGGTCCATCTTATATACTTTTCTGAAACTAGTGTTAAAATGTGATTTTTTTTTTGTTGCAGTATTTGCTTATTAGTACTGGACAGCAGTTAAGAGTCCACTACAGTTACTATTAATGTTAATATGTTGGTATCATAAAAGACTTTCTCATAAAATGGAACCAAACCAGATTATACTATATCTGGTGTTATTAACAGCATCTAAACTTTGATTTACTCTGGAAGGCAGAGTAACATAACATAAAACAAACTTGGTAATGTTGTGATTGTGCGCAATGTTCGCAGCAAACGTTGTTTTCTTTGAAACTACATTTCCCAGAGGCGCACACGTGATGCATACATCCCGTAAGACCGCTTCTGGTTTCCACAGACAGCAGACGTGAGAGAAAAGTGCTTATTAAGTTTGAAATATGGATATTTATCATACATAAACGCATGGATCATCGTTGCCATAGCTGGCGGGGGAGTTAGTTGTTACTAAAACGCCAAGCTCCGGCCCACAACTGACAAAACAGTGTTCACACGAATAATTTTTGGTGTGAACAGGCCTTTATTCAGGTAACTAGCTATAAATGTCTTTAACGATGCGCATGATGCTCTTTAAACTGTTGCTCTTTCATGACAACGATTGATGTGAAAGAAAGAAAAACTGCTTATAGTGCCCCTTGTGGCAATTCTGAGAATGCAGCATATACTTGCGTCACTTTACGAATTGTAACCTGACATTCGTGCTATGCACGAAATTGGCCTTTGGGAATTGCGTCGAGTGTTTGCCTAAATTAAGTATCAAGCCTCAATCTCAAATACAGAATTTCAAGATGGTAATAAAGAGATGGAAAAGTGCAGATATTTACATCACTCAATGGTGTGCTTTGAACCAAGTGGTTTATTCCTCATTGTCTTTAACAACAGGATCGCTATACCTAAACACTGTCATCAATACTGAACCCACTGACCTCCCAGCATTCTGTTATATCCCCCTCAACTCGACACAAAAGCATCAAACACACAAGCGCTGACAGAGGGTGTAAAACGATCGCGCTCATTGCCATTTAAATGAGGTCGCACACTAAAGCAAAGCCAGATGGAAAGGAAATCTTCCCCATGCCAGTGACCGTCTCCACACTTCTCAACAGACAGCATTTCAGTGATGGAAACAGAAGGCACCTGTTCTCCTCCATGGAGTTCGCATTAACACAATAGAGAAAGAAACGACCAGGCGAGGTCGAATTCTAACCATCTGGGAGGTGACAGCAGGTTGTAAACAAGGAAGAAAAGAAATGCTAAGCAGGAATATTGCCATCAAACAATGGTTACATAACATTTACTATAAGAAGTTACTCTAAAATAAGCCCCTAAAATAAGATTGAAGGGAATTCTCTGGGACTCTAATTTTCATGACAACCATCCAATAAACAATTACTACTTCACTTAAAACGTCATTCCGCCGCAGACCTTCAAAACACATCACCGATTTGCAGCTTGACTCACAATGGCTATGAAGAGACATGCTGTTTGATGACCTTGTAAATCAAGCACGGTTTTACGACTAAGCTGAAATGGTTTTTGCTGACAATGTGACCCCTGAATAGGGAACCTATGAAACTTGGCATAAAGCAAATGTGTCAAAATAGCCTCGCTGTTTCTCGAGAGCTCAGCAGTTGAGCTGAGTGTGTGCGTGTTGATAACGGCCGTGGCATTAATGTGCGTAACAATGTGCTGGACGCAATGGCCAATAGGGTTGGGTAGACACCTCTTTTAATGTGATGTGCATGAAAACAAGTCTAATTTAAGTTACCTAAAAGCACGGCACCATTTTCATTCATATTAAAAACCCAAAAATAGTGTCTAACGCCAGTCCACCACTGGATATTGATGTCCTGGGCATCACGACCAACCAGGTTTAAGATGTTGTATCGCTTCAAAATGGACCATTGTTGAGTGATCAGCTGTGTTTGCATTCATAGCTCATTTCCACTCCACACCTGAGGGTACGACAGCTGAGCACATATCAGCCCAAGCTGTACTTTCCATCATGGCTGATGGTTCCCTCATTTAGTGAAGGATTTAGATCATGACGATCCCTTATTGAGATTTATATATAAAAACAACAATCAGTTCAAATCAACTGATTATAAATACAGTACTTTTACGTTTATCTTACAAAGCCTGTCAAGAAAATGTCTAGTCATATTTCACCACAAAGAAAGTAATATTTATAGTTGAATATTTTGCGTCTAGTTTGATAGCACTGGTATTGATATTTATTGCGTTTTTATTATATGAACTTATTTTAGAATTTGCTGTATCATTAAGAATTACTGAGAATAATGACAACTACAAACAAAAGCAAATCACCAATAAGATAATGCAAAACAGTGAAATCCTAAAAATATGTCCTTTTTATTTTGTAGTGAAATATGACTTAAATATGTTGTGATCGTAGTGTCACCCTAGTATGTGACTCACAGTACCACACACAATAAAGAGGAGAACACTGTACTGTGAAATATACACACTCTGTGAAACTGTCACACATTTCAGGTGGAGGATTGGATGTGAATGAGTTGAATAAAGAGTAAGAATTAAAGAAGGGAAAAAAATACTGGCTTAAAAATAAGACACCAGCTAATCTTAAGCTGATGACAGATGTCTATTCGCCCACCACAGGGCTTCCCAGTTTCCCTTGAGTACAATGCTTCCTACTGGCAATAGACAAAGGAAAGTGGTTGGAAGCTTGATACATGTGTATCGTCTGACAACACACCCTCTTTACAAACATTATCTGATACTATACAGACAAAATAAATAGTTCAACTTGTACTTATTTGATGTTTCCTTGTGGTAGAGGTACTTAGCAATGCTGCTGACTTGTCGGAAACCTAAGACTAAGATAACAGACACCGTCACCGAATCTCCTCCAAGAAAGAGAACGGCATCCATTATTATGAGAGTCCTGTGCTGTCTTTTCCTATTGGTGTTGGCCTCGTCTCAGAAAGTAGTGTAGGATACAGGCTTCATCTACTCCAGAGACAATGCTAGCACTGGTTGCAGTCAATTGGGCTTGACATGATAACTTCTCCAGCACGTGTATGTAGGGTTGTTTACTAAAGTTAGGAAAGAAAATGACTTTGCAATGTGTCAGTGACACTGGATAAGGTATACCTCACAATACTACTACAAGGACTTGTTCATTGAACTTCAGTACAGCAGCACTACGCTAACATATCTGCTTTAGTATGAAATGGTTTTTATGCTGCTCTCTGATTAGATTTGGAAAATCTACGTTGAGGCGGGGAAACCAGCCCCCTACGAAGAACCTGAACTATTTCCCTAGTCCATTTTGCAGACAAAAACTGGTCACTCAAGACTCACCCTTTGCTCACAATATAACCCACCAAGAACTCTCTGAAGTGGACAATATATCAGAGACATTCAGAAGACAAAGGGACAGTCACAAGTGAGGTACTAAGTTGGGGAAAATGGAATATTTGAAACTAGTGGTCCAACACTCATCAGTCTTTCCTTTCTCAATACCATAAAGATGGTACTACTACTGAAAACAAATGCGGTATATGGAAAGAGACCTGACAAAAGTGAACCTGATTATGCCTACAAGACTATCTAACCTTGCACATTCATCCAGCATAGAATACTCCCATTGGTTTGGTCTCACGTGATCCTAAACGGGCAATTCCTCAACTATAACCAATATATCCTGGTCATGGACATACGGGGGAACTGTGGATGGACCAGGGGTTGCAGAAAGTGGAACCTGTGTAGCTGCTAATGATGTTGAGTCAGGGGAGGGTTGGTTAATGTATGGTTCCTCAGGCTCTTTTTCGAGCCGCATCAGCATCTTGGCATTCCACAGCCGACAGTGCGATCAACATCTGGGCAGCATAGTAGGTGGCCATTATGATAGCTCGGGAGTGGGGAACCGGGAAGCAGAACTTGTTGACAGCAATGGTGAGGTCGGACACCATGAAGAGGACAGCTCCGAGGCAGGCTGACAGTTTCGTCCAGGTCCAGAGGTCATTGGCGAGCTGGACTCCAGCGATGGCTCTCCAGCCCATGAAGCCGATGAGAGCGATGTAAACAGCCACCAGGTAGGTGAAGGGGCCGGAGAGGTAGGGGTACAGAAGGGAGTAGCTGAAGGCTGAAATGACAGCGATGATCAGACCAGCTCTAAAGTTGAGGGGCTTCATCCCGAAGGCCGAAGAGTAGAGAATGTGGGTTATCGCAAACATTAGCAGTCCTGATAAGGCAAATACAATTGTTTTGAGAATATGTCATAGTGAAAGTAGGGGTGTCCAATCCAGCTTTTGGAGGGCCACTTTCCTTTATAGTTTGACAGCGACACAGCTTGCTAGAACTTTCGAGTAATCCTGGAGACCCTGAAAAGCTGGCCCAGATGTAATTAATTAGGGCTTAAACTGAACTCTGCAGGTCTCCAGAAGAAGGAATGGACACCCCTGAATGTTAGCATATCACATATAGCAGTGGTTTTCAATTCCAGTCCTCACATACCAGCACATTTTGTATGAAACTCTTATCATAGATGTATGATTTCTTTGGCTATTCCACCATGTTATCAGTTTGAAGTGAGCATATTCCATTCAAAGTGCATTAAAGTGTGCGAGACATGAATTTAAACTGTATTAACAGAGGTATATTATGTCACAATTTAGTTCTCTACTAAGTTTTGCAAACCCATGAATGAATTTTCCAATGTGAACTGAACAATGGATTTTCCTGTGCTCCGGGAGGGACCCCGTCAATAATGAGCTGTTTATCTAAATCAAATCAGAGAATTAAATAAGAGAGACATGCAAAATATGCAGAGCAACGACTGGAAATAGTAACCCCTGACATACAGTATATATAATGTTTTAATATTACGTAGCAGGAGACATGTTATTCTTGGTCTCATAACAATCTTGTTTGTTCCAAAGGAACTTTGTTTGAGTAACTATGTGGTTCCCAAGGGTATCTTTGGGCAGAATGATTTGTTCCAACCCTCAACTCTGGCCTACAAAACCTCATTTAACCGCTACGCTACTTTCTCCATGCAAGAGTTGCAGAATCAGGCATGAAAGTTCAGGGTTGGAACATAACATGTCTTGCTTGAAAGTGGTGACTTGCAAAAAACCCCACAGTCTTCTGCTTTCATATCATTTGCATAAACTCACTGAACCCTCGTTTGGAAAGTCAACAAAAAAAGGTAAATGTAATGTTATACTGATGCAAAGCATCTGATAAACAGAATAATTTGTTTTCTACAGATGACATATCTCTTTCTTCCCATCAACCCACATGGCAAATAACTCTTAATCCTTTTTTAATCAAATCAGAGCAACACAAATGAATTAACTCACCATGACTAAAGTAGCCTTGTTCCTGCCAGATGAGAAATGCGTCACCCAAAGCTGAAAAAATAAGTCCTGCCAGGATTTTCCTGGCACTGGAGTGGGCACCTAAAAAGCTGATGCCATGGGCGAGCAGAAAAACCCAAAGACAGAAGATGGGCAGGCATTTGATCAGGGCACTGAACCAGGAGGGGCTTGAGGTGGGCAGCCACAGAACAAAGTAGACGCAAGTGGCTTTGAAGAATGGAACAAGCTTTGGACCCTCGCTCTTGACCTGCATGACAAAAAGGAGACTGAAATTGCATTCATGGGAAGTGAAACAGACCATCATGTGAAGCAGAAAGACTGACACAGAGCCATTCTTGTATTTAACAATTGGAGGACATTTTTGGGTTAACAAAATCTGACCTAGGGACACATCTAACTTGACAAAATCAGGACATGCTGCTATGGCGGTCTAGGAACTACTACAATAATGAAACTATTTAACTTTTCTTGTCCTAATCTTCTTCGTAGTCCATGTCTGTTGCTTAGTCTTAGTTCGAGTCTTTGCCCGTGGGGGAAGTGGAAAAAAGCTATTGTTAGCAAGTGTATATTTTAATCAGATTCTGGTGCACCCCGCAGTCTGAGAAAGGTCACGCTGAAATACAGAGGCCGCAAACATGCTTCTGGTTTCTAGCCAGTTAGTGTAAGGAGATTGAATGCACACAGCATGATTTCTTTATAATGTAAACATGTGGTGGTGATCTTTAAAATGAGGGGTGGTAAAACTTTGTGTTTATAGACCTGAGCTGGTAAATGAAAGGTTGTCATGATCCACTAACCATAACCACTGCACTGGTGGGGCTTTGTTCAATCGCTTTGGGGAAGAAAGATTATCTTCTAAAATTGAGTTTCAGAATCACTACGTAGAAATGTAGCATTAAATCACTTCCTCAGCATTGGATGCTCTGCTGTTAATGGGTGCCATCAGAGTGAAAGTCCAAACAGCTGATTAAAACATTACAATAATCCACAAGTAATTCACACCATTCCAATCAATCGATTAACTTCAGCTGAAAAGTGTGTTAGCAAAACAAATTCATCATGCTTTAACTTGTGAACAGTGCTTGATATGTTTTTGATCTTGATTCAGACAAGATGTCTTATTATGCTGAATATTATGGAATATTATATTTTCGATGGAAGCAATTATTTGAATTTTACTGCTCCCGTGGAAAAATCTTACATTGTGGATTACACTTGTGATGTTTTTATCAGCTGACTTCTGATTTTTTGATTGGGTCTCTCTCCATTCACTGGAAATAAAGTGGGTAAAATATTTTTTTTATTTCTATTTTTGCATAATATGTGTATATGTGTTCTGTGTATATGTACATATAAACTACACACTCATAAAGTATATGTTTTGAAAGTATTTGCATGTCTGTATATCAGTAATATTATATATTAAATATATAAAATATACATATATACATAATAAATATACACACCACTTATACACATTTTATGTCAATAAAAACTATTATTTTGGATGCGATTAATCATATGACAGCACTAACACACACATCAATCTTGATTATGTCAGCAAAACTGAAGTCATGTCAAGAGAAACTGCACGAACTGGGATGCTTTTCTTTGCAATTTAGTCATAATGCATGCGTCTGTATGAAAGAGGAATGAAGGCTGTCACGAGACTTTCAATAGAATAAAGCCCTTTGAAAGCAGATGAAAGCAGACCAAAAAATGAGGAAATACTGAGAACGAAAAAAAACGCTGCACAGCGAATTGCACACAGCTTATTTAATTATAGTTCAATTAAATCTCTGCATAAATGAAGCAGCACAGTTCGTGATAACATAGCACATGGTTTGTCGAGGTAAAGTAAACACGAGCATGCTGGGCATAGTCACGTGCTCATTGTTATTCCCAATATAACAGAGCCAAGGATGCAAAGACTAAATATACATTTAAAACAAACAATGATGTCAGCGTATTGTATGTCGATTGTCAAAACCGACAGATGTGCATAATAAAAATTACAATCATGCATAGACAACATCAAGCATTTATATAAATAAAAAGTGGTTGTCAGAGCCAAGCAATAGATGAATACGAAATGAAAATGGTCATACACTTATATCCATATGCAATGCCGGTTTGAGTTTATGCAATGCCCATGAGTGATTATGTCGATGATACATGGATGTTTTGATGAAAAGCGGTAGAAAAGAGGAAACAGACTCACCACAGTGACAGGAGAAACCATATTTGTCTGCGGTTGAACAGCCAGTGGAAAGAAGAACGGATCTGTCGTCGCTAACAGAGCGCGCGCTAGTATTTATGTCCCTTTGTATGTGAAATTTGTTTTTGTCTTGTGTTTGAGACAGGCCATCCTCAGTGGGAGGAGATAAATCAGCTGTAATGTGGGCGGAGCTCGCGGGTAAAAACAAGCCCTTTCCAATCGGAGTGCAGGAAGGTGTTTACATTACGACGAGCCTCAGCAAATGCGGACGAGTGGGAGGGACTTACCTGCGATATTTACATACAGCGCATTAAGTGTCAGTTTAGTGCTTTAATTGCGTTTTAATACGTTTTATTTTCAAAGTCTGTTTCTCATATATAATGCGAGTTCGATATAAATTGTAAAGGTTTGTGAAAATGATTACTGAGATGCGTAAACGGTAGCTGAACTGTCTCTTCAACCTGTGTCGACATCTTGTGGTAGCAATAAGTAAACAATATTGTGTCACTACTCACTATATTTTCCTAAAAGGCGTTAATGCTTATTTATAATAAATATTTAAAATGCAAAAGAAAAATAAGTGCGATTATTCAGAAGGTAATGTGTACTTGTGCTGACCTTTCATACAAATTATGGATGAGTTTTCTTTCTTTTATTAGATTTTATTTAGAAACGTCTATAATTATTTATGTGACTCTGGATCATATAACCTGGAGCCTGTTCCATAAACCAAGATTATTGTATAAGCCAGGCTTATTTTAGTTAGTCTGACTTATTGCCAGTTAATTTGTATTAAAATAAGTCCGACTATCTGCCATAAGCCTGGCTTATTTGGTAAACTTGTTTTATGGAACAGGCCCCAGTTTAAGTTGCATGTGTATATTGCCAGAAATACATTTATTTTATGGCAAAATCCATTAAAGATCTTGTTCTAAGATATTTTGTACATTTCCTTTGTGGTCAGTTATATGCATTGCTAAGCACGTCATTCGAAAACTTTAAAGGCGATCTTCTCAATTTTAATTTTGTTTAATTTAATTTTGCACTCTCAGATTTCAGATTTTTAAACAGTATCTCAGCCAAATATTATCCTTTCAATGATAATAAATCATACATCAGTGAAAATCTTATTAATTGTGCTTTCAGAATATGTATACTTCTCATTGTCGGAAAACTGACACTTACACTGACACAAAGCCTAAACACTATGCAAAATGTGCATTTGTACGTATTTCTTTGCTTATTCTTCGCTTATTTATTTTTAAAATCCTATATGAAATATAAGCTTGCGAAATTCTAGCTATTTTCGGCTTTATCTTAGCAACCTATATATAATTATCGACTATTATCTAGAATATATCTATAATTTTTCTTATCTTATACACGCAACATTGAAAGAAGACAACGCGTGTCTTAAACAACCGGAAATGACGCTTGTATGTGAACCGGATGACGTGGGTTTGGTTGTTGCTTCTAGAACACAAATCTCACAAGAGGGTTTTACCTCATTCGCGTTGTTTTACAGCCTTCCAGTTTCATGTCGTTTAATGACAATTTATAGAAACTGGTCCGGTATCACTAAACGAATACATAACGAAACTTTTTTGTAATAATCTGGGAAGCTCTCAGTTGTTTAAGGCTTTAAATGTACAGCAGTTGTTCAGATATGGCGAGCAGAAGCTGAAGAGGGTTGATTTCATCGAGGGTTTTCTCTTAATTTGCTTCTCCTTGATCCAATACTCGGTTTGTTTGAACAGCAGGGCTGATTTACGGACTGTATTTACGGGCACAAAGGCTGCCTGAGGTCAGTCTGTGTCGACTGGTAAGTGGTAGCTATTGCTATTAGCTAAGAAAGTGAACTGTAGACAGTTAGGGATCATGGATTTCGACAGCGTGTTGTCCATCGCCTCCCAAAACCAAGGCCTCAGCAGCATACCGGTATGTATGAGAAAAAACGCATCTTTTATTGTGATCTAACTATATGTAATTTGATCAATTCAAAAGTTGTATTATGGTAATGTGGCATTATAATGGTAATGTGACAATTTATCATGTTTTAGATTGGTATTAATTAATTTTGCACACGTTTTGAGCTTGTCACTTCTGCCATTTGCTTGTAATATCACATACACATGTTTGCATTTCTATGGTTTTCAGTCATGTCTGTTTTTTTTTGTAGAAGCGGTATAGCCTGAAAACTGGTCCACCCAAAAAAGATATCAGAGTCAAGGGAGTAAATTCATCTGCGGTGCAGGCCTTCTTGAAGAAACAGGCTGTAGAGCAAAAGAAAAAAGGTGTTTTTTTTTCTTTCTTTTTTTTTGATGTACATAATATCTCCTAAAATGCGTAGTCCTTCCAAGTCATTGTTTACTTGCTGTAATGTCACTGCAAACCTGTCAGACAAAACATAGCTCTTTTCCATATAATTAAAACCAAGAGGGAATGGATGATGTCACTTTATCTGGCTTATATTTAGACCTCCACATCAGGTTGACCTCAACCACATAAACTCTCACATTTAGTTAAAAAGTAACGAACTGTTTGTACACATTTTTAAACTGGAAAGTCATTTTAACTGAGATTTTCTTGAAGTTATTACATTGGGCTAAAACCTACTGACTGTTTACACAGGGTACAGCAACTTCCCAAAACGACTGGATAATCTTTGTAGTTTTTAGGACCTTGTTGCGCTTGGAGCTGTTCCTGTCGAAATTACAACTCTCCAAGAATTACTTGTATATCTCTTATTATGCTCAACCTTGTTAACTGATCATTGTTAAAATTATCCCCAAAAAAGTCCTGTCTTTCTCTCAAAAAGCTCAGATCATTCAGGTCTATTATAAAGTAAGTCCAAAAAGTAAAAGAAAAGAGGTGGACAAAAATAATAAATCCACGATTTGGAGATAATATAGCATAATGAAAGATTTGTAAGCAAATTTGACTGGGGTTTTCATTACAGAAATTTTTTTTAAATTATAAATAAGACGTGTCATAAAACAAACTGTTTAACAGCCAACAACTATTATTATTATTATTACATTTTATATATATATATATATATATATATATATTTTTTTTTTTAATGGAATGCAAATGTGTTTGAAAGATTCAAAATGTTTTGATCATTTAGAAGCCTTAAAAACACATGCATTGAATCTAATACTGTAGGTTTATTTGATGCTAAACTCTGCAGGATAGTGGGCTTGCAGGAGCAAGGTAACACCTGCCATAGAGATTTGTAAAGACATGAGGGTGAGAAAATAACAATGGTACTTCTCATATAATGCATATTTTTATGTTCCTCTCGCTCCTTTTTTAGAACTACAAAGTAAGAAGTCAAAAGAGGACTTGCTGGCCAAAAGAGTGGAGCTTAAATCAGATAGGAAGGCCAGAGCAATGGCTTCCCGAACTAAGGACAACTTTAGAGGTTACAACGGTATCCCTATCATAGATCAGCCCAAAAAGAGGAGGTCGAAGGGGGAGAGTACTGAAGAGCAGGAAGCATCGAACACATATGATGATGATGATGATGATGGTGATAATTATGACTACGAGGGAACAGATTCTGAATCTGAAGAACAAAGCATTCCTGTTAAGCCTCCGTCTCGGCCCGAGTCCTCCAACAAAGCCTACAGCAAACCGAAAAAACTCAGTGCTCCAGTAAGGCCCCCTTCATCCTCAATGAACTTTGCAGACCTTTTGAAACTTGCTGAAAAGAAGCAGTTTGAACCAGTTGAAATGAAAGTAGCAAAGAAGACTGAAGAGAGGCTTAGAACAGCCGAGGAGATTCGAGAACTGGAAATGGAGCGCAGAGTCAAGAATCAGGACAGAGGGAAAGATGCCAAACCAGACAAAGATTCAGGACGCAAAGACAGCCGATCCCAGTCCAGCTCACATTCACAAAGGAAGAATGTAGACCGAGATGGCAAAATTGGGAAATTGCCCAAGCCATCAGGGGAAAAGTACCCTTCAAGTAGTACCAGCAAAAAGCCAAAGCTTCAAGCATCTAGTGAAAGAATTCCAAGTTCTGCCAAACCACATGGAGACAGAAACTCAGGCTCCTCGGGTGCCTTAAATGGTAAAGCTGCCCTGAAGAACGGTGCTCCGTTTCAGTCAAAACCAGCACAATCCAGACCTTCACAAGGCCAAAGGCCCACAACTTCAAGTGACCTTATCCCAAAGAAAGGGAATGCCTCAGTACCTCAAGGGAAATCAAGTGTTTTGGGAAGTCGTGCTGGAGTTGCTCCTGGTGCAGCTAGACCAAGTCAAGGACCACACAAAAACTCTGGGCAAGTTAGACCTAGTAACTCTGAAAGAGGTGGACAACCTCAGAAACCAGTTAAACCAGGACCTTTATCAAGGCCTGGGAGCAACGGACTTGTACGACCCACTTCTGGTGACCCTTCAAAGCAACCAAGACCAGGTGGTAGTTTGCAAGATCAGCAGATTCCTAGAAGCTCCAAGGCTTCCATAAATGGACCAAGCAGGATGGGAGGTAGTGTCCCTGGGAGACAGGTGAACGGCTTGGGCTCTGGACCTGGAAGACCTCAGTGCACTGTTGTTTCAGAGACTATTTCATCAAAGAACTTTGCATCGAGACCCGGGATGGCTCCAAGACCTGGAATGGCTCCGAGACCTCTGGCACCTCAAGGCCCCAGGACAGTGATTGGCCCCACAGGCCACAGAGTCATGGTTAGACCCCCTGGTAAGGGTTAATCCTAATGGCCAAGTGTTGCATGATTTCTGATGGTTAATACATAATCAAGAGAACTTCTCTTTTGGCAGTTGCCAGTCCCAAGATGTAATGTAATGTAGTGAATCTTGCAACTGAAGTTAAGGGGTTAGTTCACCCAAAAAATGAAAATGGGGTTTGGAACAACATGAGGGTGAGATCATAAGACCTTCGTTCATCTTCTGAACACAAATGAAGATATTTTTGATGAAATCTGAGCGCTATCTGACCCTCCATAGACAGCCACACAACTGAAATGATTCCAGGTCTAGAAACGTTGACTCCTGACGTCTCCTGCGTCTTCCGCCATTTAAGAGAGTATCGCAACACATCTCATACGCAAACTTTAACGTATTTGACGTAATCAGAAAGCACACGCATGAAAGTAATCTGCAGTTGTTTACGCTTGGGGCAAAGCGGATGCATGTATTGTGTTGCTCTCTAAAATGGTGGAACACGCAAGTCAGGGGAGAATAATGGTTGAGTAAAAGATTGTTTTCACTGATCTCACATGGACTGTTTCACTGAGGTTTTTAACATGTCTCTGGGATAATTCCAGTTGTGTTGCTGTCTATGGAGGGTCAGATAGCATAAATGTCTTCATTTGTGTTCAGAAGATGAACAAAGGCCTTAAAGGTTTGGAACGGCATGAGGGTGAGTAATGACAACTTAATTTTGGGTGAACTAACTCCTTTAAACGGGGCAATGCATTACAATTAAACATACACCTAAACATTTTCAAAAATGCTCTTAGAATTCCAATTGACGACAAGTTAAAATTGATGGTGGTAATCAACAGCCCATTGAAGATATTATGTTACCGTAAATAAGATCACTTTTGCTTTGCAAAAGTCATCTACGAAACTAGGAATCCTGGTTATTGTTTGACGTATTAGGTACGTTAACCTGCACAAATGTCGTCATTTGTAATGAATTCCTTACGACTTCAGGTTCTAAAGTTCATGTATTCCCGAACAAAACTTCAATGGAAGCATAGTTGTCATGTCTGAAAGTCACTGAAAATATCTTCTGATTCAAGAGTTAATGTGCTCATTGTTTTCCCGTTGATCATACTATTTTAGGTCCGTGTCCCCATCCAGTCCAGAGCTTAACCTAAATGTTTCCCAATTGATTTATTTGGTTGCATGGAAATGCAGTTACTCAGAAATTAGTTTTTCATTTGTCTTTAGTAGCGAAATTAATGTCGTATGCATAATATAACATGTTTTTAACGTTGTATCCCGTTCTACTCCTGTTATTTTTGAAGGGTCAGCCTTGCCCCCCATAACATCCACTTATAAACGAAAGTACGAGGATGAGGAAGAGTACGACTCTGAGATGGACGACTTCATCGACGATGAAGGAGAAGAACAAGATGAAATTTCGAAACACATCAGGGAAATCTTTGGCTATGACAAGAGCAGGTGAGTTTTTGCTTTTACAGTCAAACATCCGACGGCTTGCGAGTTCTAGATGTTTGCGTTCTAGCATTGAACGTTTGTAGCCAACTGTGTGTCAAAATGGTCTTGTGTTTCAACAGATATAAAGATGAAAGCGACTATGCACTGAAGTTCATGGAGAGCAGCTGGAAAGAACAGCAGAAAGAGGAAGCGAGGAGGTAAGACAGTCTGAAATAAAACGCTTCTCTCCCTTCACGCAGAGGACCAGTGATAATGACTTCCCTTAATGACACGTGTTTTTGTTTCTGCTTCAGCTTACGCCTGGGCATCAAGGAGGACGAAGAGGAACTGCGTTTGGAGGAGGAGGAGATGAAAAGAAAACTAGCCATGAAAGCAAAGCAGAAAAAGATTTAGTTTACCATACCTGACTTTGATCTAGTCTTATTTGGTTGAGAGGAACCGAGCGGAGTGGAATGGAAATGCCTTCCTTGTGCCGCTGACATTGTTACACTATTTATTTGAAGGCCCAAGCCATGGGAGCAGGTTTGCACTATCAAGAGCCCATCTGACATAGCTGAGCTTCGGAGAAAATAATATATAAAAGGAATATCTGAGAATGGCGATGGCGTTTCTTTTTGTATCAGTAGAAACCTTGAAAGTATATCTATGTGGATGCCTTACTCAAGTCCTGATTTAGGGAGAGTTATTTTATAACTTGTGATATTTAATTGGTGAAAGAGACGGAAGACTGCCATTTTTCCAATGTATTTTTTGTTAAAGTGATTTGACAGATTCTGTTGTCCTGTCGTTTGTTAATTACGGGTCGCTGCTGTGGAAGTGGATTGTGGTTATAGTACAAATTAGCTCAAATATTGACTTTGTGCTGTTGCACAAAGTGTGTTTGTAATGCAGGTGACATCATTCACATTTCAACATCCTCTGGACAGCCAGTCAACATCTGTAACATGGTGATATCATGGTATTCTGTGAAGAACCTGGAATCGGCGACATACTACATGGGAACACACTAGTTTTTGATCCGGGCAACGAGTGTAGAGCTGTATGCGAACATCAGTTTTACATGTGTTCAAATAAACATCTTAAAAACATTTGTATTTGACATCTGATGGGGAACACACTATAGAGGTAGATGCAGACATCAAACACATGTCAGGGTATTGCTGTACTTGGTTTTGTAACTGAATCTAGGCTGGTTGACGGGTTGTAGCTTGTCACAGCTGGTTTAAGAAGGGTTTTGGCCACTTTCTAGCTGGCCAGGCCGGTCTTATCTGGTCAGACCACTTAAAATCAGCCAACGAGCCAAGACTGTTTTTTTGCTTCCTTGCATCATCTCTAATCGCCATAAAAGCACGATATACAAATAACTTTTTGTATTCAATATCTTTGCTGTATATAAAAAAAAGCATCTGATAGTTCTATCACATATTGCTTTATATGTTTGATAAAAAAAAATTATTCTTATTATCAATATTTTATTCCACCTTTTTTGCCACTTTTTAATTTTTTTGTTTACATTTTTTTTGTAACGTAATAACGACGAGAATCTTCTAAAAATAAAAGATGAAGTGAGTGTGTTTATGTTAGTTATAATGATAATAAATCAAATTTGTGCAGTACAGTTCAGATTGGGCAATTAGCATTTATGTTTTTTTAATTATTATGATCACCAAGTTTGGAAGAAAAAAAAGAGAAAATAATACAATGTTTATGATAACGTTGTACAAATGTGTCTTTAATATACCAACCCGAAAATTTCAGTGTATTTTCACCTTTTATTTTCATCTCAGTTGTCTTTCAATATATTTCTGTTTTATTTTTATTAATTATAAACATAACAGAGGTGTCATTAAAAGCATACCACTTTGTATACAATATATCAAGAATTCATCAATGGCACCAGAACATATACAGAAAGAAAAAATAATTATAATAAATAAATCATAAATCAATAATCATAAATTATTACAGAGAGAAATTATAAAACAAACACTATTAAATATTTATTTATACATCAATTACAAATTTAAGTTTTTCTCTTATTTACATGAGATCAAATAGTATTAAGATACATTTTAGAAAACAAGAAAGATTGGTTTGTTGTTAGTGAACTTACATTTATGTACAATTTTCCAAGCAAATAAATTACATTTACAAGAAAAACGTCTCTTAAGGGTTCTGGATATATCTCGCTGAATATTGTCTTTAATAAATGTGTCAATACTTTCACAAACGTGTACAATATAAGAACACGACCAAAATAACCGGAAGACAGTTCCTTTGTTGTGTTTGTACGCGTTTCAACAGATTCAAGGTGATGTATTTGTATGACATCATCCTCTCGGCTTGCCGTAGCAGACAAAAGTCAGCTGGAAAGTGTTTGCGGAAGTTTTACTTTATTGCCCGGTTGAGATTGAGCCGCCCCTGCTTTCCTCGGATTCAACTTAGTTTAATTAAACAGAGATAATGGATTTAAACTCGGATTCTGTGAAGAAAGTTCTCTCCAAGGTGAGTAACGTTAACTCATAACAGTTACGCTCTCAATAATCTTAAATAGTTAATGAATTAAAACTGATGATAGACACCGGTTGAACCTGTCTGAAGAGTTGAGTCACTGTCTTAAAAGTCAGATTATTTTCTCTAACGTGTTACTTGTTTTCTTACCAGTATAAATTTCGTGACGTTGCTATTGAAGAGCTACAGAAAGTCTCCCGCCTTCATCCTGATATGAAGCTAATATCTGCTACATACAGTAAGTTATTCTGATGATCATCATAATATAATAAACTACATCAATTTGATTTACTTACTATAAAAAGTATCAATCTCTGATTTATCGGTATGATTAAATTGAACATCAAAATGACTGCATAGTATGCATATATCAGCTTGTAAATATTATGTTGTATATCAGAGTACTGTGTGCATCATTTGTGAAACTATTTACAGCATCTAGTGACAGTCTACAGAAGGATCTGCTCAAACTGGTTGGGAACATCCCGGTCGGATATCAAGGTGAGACTCCACATCTATGGGAGAAATGGAGTACTGTAGTTGTTAATTATGTATTGTATGGACAGGGCGCTCGTATAACCTGCCCATCCTGCTGTGGCTCTTGGATTCGTTTCCTTTCACACCTCCCATCTGCTACCTGAGACCCACGTCCAGCATGGTCATACGGGAGGGAAAACATGTGGACGCGAAGGGCAGAATACACCTGCCTTGCCTGCACACCTGGGACCATGTGAGAGCACGTCATACCCATCTCCAATTCAGTTATTTACAGTAAATGCAAAATAGTTAAAATTCAGATAATTGATTGTCTGATTCATAAAATATATTTAATTAAAAGTGTAGTTACATTTTAAAATAATTTAATTAATTAAAATGTATGATTTATTGTATTTTTATGGGTATTTTAATATAAAAAAAAATTGTTTTTTATGCCCGGCATATTTTATCTTCATATTTTAAAATATAATTTATTCCTGTTATTAAAGATGAATTTTCAGCATCAGTCTTCGGCGTCCCATGATCCTTCAGAAATCATTCTGATATGCTGATATGCTGATTTGCTGCCCAATTGTTATCATTTATTATTGGTACTTTATTATTATTAATAGTTCTTATTACTACAATTAAACCCAGTTTTGCAGCTTAATATCAACTTTTTTTTTCTTCGATCAATGGAACATTCAAAAGAACAATATTTATTAGAAATACATTAATTTAGTAACATGAATGACTTTACTGCAACTTTTGAGCAATTTAATGTGAATACGACTATTAACTTTCTTTCTTTGTTTTAATTCTTTTCCCCCAAAACCTTTATAAAAATGTAACACTTATAATGAATAATAAGCAGGATTATTTAATTATAGACTGGAGTAATAATTCTTCGATCACAGGAAGAGCAGTTACTTCAAATTATAATATATTTAAAAATATTACCGTATTTACTCGTTTTTGATCAAATAAATGCAGCCTTGTTGAGCAAAATCATTAAAAAATATATCAATTATTGCTTCTGACCTGTAGTGTATTAAATGTATCCTAAATAAACGTTTTGGTACATGTGTGTACTGTCTATATATATATATATATATATATATATATATACACACACACATATATATATATATACACACACATATATATATATATATACACACACATATATATATATACACACTAGGGGTGGGACGATACAGGTAACTCACGATTCAATTCTGTGGCGATATATGGCCCACGATAATGATAATATCGAT
>JAUCMT010000059.1:15090099-15105931 GCA_032357475.1 Enteromius thamalakanensis
GTGTCCAATGAGGAAGTCACAGAGGAGCTCCTGCATGTCAACGATGACCTCAACAACATCTTCCTACGATATGAGAGATATGAGAGATTCTGATCTGGCCGAACTGCTCAAGGCGTAAATAACGGGGTCCTGAATGAAGCAACAACCCCCGCAAAGAAAGCTGGCCCAACGGGGGCGGTGGTCTCCCAAAATCCTCACATCCCGTTCGTTCTCCGGCAGCCTCGAATAATCCAAAGCAACACACGTCGTCCGGAACTCAGCTAATGCACCTCTTCCGCTATCTCTGTCCCTTTGCTCTGATTGGATTCAGGTGTGCACCCGCTCCCGTCAGCCAATCACCTGCAACTCCGAAATCACCACTTATTCACTGGAACCGTCACAGCGTGCATAAAAAGTAATCTGCGCGCAATTCAAGCACTCGCGTGATCATTCCTGCGCTCGATCTTCTCTCACCTGCTCGCGCGAACACTTTTATTTTTGTCAGTCGTGGGGCGGGGCTTGCTGTTTTAGTTGTAGTCTCAAATGTCATTGGTTATTCCCCTTTTCCGGAAGTCAGTATTGGATGCCTTTTATAAGAAGATTCGTTCACTGGACTTGAGACATGGACCATATGCTAGTTATTGTTTCATTAGCTTGTTTTAATACTTTATCGCTAGACTTTTTAAACACTTGTAATTACACATACATAGTTAATGATAATCTGCGAAGAAACACTAGTCTTTGCACTTCTGTAGCTCTTAGTTGGACTGTTACTCAGCCTCTCACACGCTGACGGAGTGTGTTTCTTCTTCATGTCACAGATCTGTCGGCCTCGGCGGGCTCTAAGGTGTTGGTGATCACAGCCAACGCCTGGAGTGATGAGCAGTCGTATCTGAGCGTAGTTCAGACTAACGTGGACATGTACAGGAGCATCATCCCTCGTCTGGCCCAGCTCAGTCCGGCAGCCGTGCTGCTCATCGCCTCTCAGCCAGGTTCACAAACATCTTTATTAACACTTCTATTCTTATAGGGAATGTTTCACAGTTTAATAAGCAGTTAGTCATCTAAAAGTCTTGCTCTTGTGACCTCTCTGTCACCAGTGGACATTATGACACACGTCGCCTGGAGACAGAGTCATCTTCTGCCCACCCAGGTGATCGGTGCGGGCTGTAACCTGGACTCAGAGAGACTGTCTCACATCATTAACATTTCACTGGTGGCGAACAGCACAGGCAAGCAGGCCTGGGTCATTGGAGAACTCTCTGAGAACAAAGGTGAGTCCATCACAAGCACAGGACAGTATTTGAATTAGTGCTGTCAAATGAATAATCACGTTTTTGTTTTACATGATACATGTCTGCGTGCTGTGTATATTTATAACGCACATATAAATACAAAGATAGAAAACTAGATAAACAGTTGTTAAATTACTAACAATTTGCATCATGCATCACCTCAAGTGTGCGTTTATGGTCCGAGTGGGGTTTGATATGAGATGTGATGGCTCTCTGTGGTTGTGTATCAGTGGCGTTGTGGGGTAATATGGGTCCGGGAGCTTACCAGCTGCAGGCGTTAACTCCAGTGTCCAACTCCACCAAACCTTTAATGGACAGGTATGGGTCTAAATCATCAGCAGCCAGATGTTTTTCATATCATTTCAAACAATGGTTTGTTGCTGCATAATAAAGCGTAAACTGTTCCATATGTTCTCAGGGCGCTAGAGATCCTTAAAGGCAGAGGTCAGAGGTCATGGTCAGTCGGGTTGTCGATTGCTGACATTATACACAGCATTGTTACGGACAAAAAGAAGATACACTCTGTCACAACACTAGCTGAGGTGAGTTAAATACGTCTACAGTAATCTGTATGTGTTTAGAGTAACGGTTCTCAGCCACAGGAACGCAGGTGAATAAATGTGTTTAGATTAAAATAATCACTTAAAATCACAAATAAATTAAAAATGTATGAGGAATTATAAAAAGAATAATTATATAATTTAATAAATTCTGTTAATAATAATAATAATAATAATAATAAAAACCATTTCATTAAAGCAACCATTATTGCTTACGGGAAAAATGAAAAGTATTAAAACAATGATCAAGAAGTTAGTTTACTGTAATCTAAATGTACTGCAATACTGTAATATATATATATATAACATAGGATATTGGAATATAACATTTCTATATAATGAATTCCATAGGTCTAATATTATGATGTTCCAAAGATGAAGTTGTTATAACAAAAACATTTTTTTTAATTTAGGCATTGTACTAAAAATAACCCCTGGGTGACACCCAAGCGTTACAGTTTTTTGTAGTTCTTGTTTTTTTACACATTTGTCAAAATATTATTTATCACAAAATTGCTACCAAATGTGGAACCCTAAGACATTTCCAATTATATTACTTTTTTTAGTACAGTAAACCCTCCACTAGAGGGAGGAACCTATTCAGTTTATAGTATTTCTCTTGTAGCACAATGTCTGATTTTAAAATGTTTGCAGGATGAATTTTGAGTGTTTAAGCTTTCAAGTGACAATTAATCAAATCTGTAAAAGGTAAAAAGGCAAGAAAAAGAGCAGACAGTTCAGGCGTTAAAATGCATCTAACATTTTAGATCAAAGTTGTGTAAATCCAATTTTTCTTTTAAATGCAAACCTTTTCTAACAATGATAGTATAGGAGGCACTGAAACAGATTTTATATTTGAATCCATGTCTGTTCATTTTGAGATCATCTAAATGCAATCCTCTGTCGTTTCCTTCTTTCAGGGTTGGGGTGGAATCGGTTCCAAAGTGTTCCTCAGCTTGCCTTGCATCCTCGGCGAAAACGGCTCTACCCGATTACCAGGAGTGACTCTGGGTCCAGAGGATGAAATGAAGCTGAGGGAGAGTGTGGCGTGTCAGGTCAACCTCTTCATGCAGCTCAGACTGTAACTCAGGTACTGGATGAAACCTACAAGTGGTGCATTTTCTCTGCAAGCTCTGTTACACTCGCAGCTTTAAGACTCTGTCAGTGGTAAAGATGCACTTAAGTCCTTCCTGCAATATTTGCCTCTTATATTCTCCCAGCAGCCACTGTGACAGAGCACTAAAGACTTTATCTTGCCTTCATTTGAAGCGTTATGCATATTATTATTGCACTTGTTTACAAACTATGTATATGCAATCCTGATTTATAAGGGGTTACTTGTGAAAATAATACAACACTGGGGCCTTTTATGAAGCTTAAATTCTGTTAGAAAAGTCAAATGAATGGCTTTAAGTGTTTGTTCAATGCGGTTATCAATCAGGCAGGTCTGGGATGCTTGTAAATTAATTCATTCAGGGCATGGGATGTGCTTTTATGCAAACGAATGTATATTAATTTATAAAGAAATATTTGTCCCTGTTGTTTTATTTGATCACGTCGTGCTTGTGCTATATACCTCTGAATGTGAAATTCATTGACAACAGCAATAATGTAAATATTAAAATAAACACTCCACTTTATGAATTGTGTCATTGTTGCAACAAGGAAAACAAAGTTGTTATAAAAAAAGTTATTAATCAAATCAGCACGGAGTTTAAAAAGCAAAAAACATTAAACTGGGTTTAAAATTCCAACATGAACTGATCAACAACAACATTTAACCTGAGAAGCATAACATAAATGCAATTAAATATAAGCTCTCAATACAAAGTGCAAATCAAACCTGTTCTATTTACAGTTACACAAAGCCATAAAGGCTTGAATGTACAGTTTCTTCATTTTAACATTCAGTGTGGTTGCTATTTCCCAATATGTACGTTTTTGACCAAGCTGTACTTTATCATCTTCCACAAGATGGCGCTAGAAGGCAGTGTTGTAGAGCTGAAGGAATTTCCTTTTTGAACACATACAAGACCACTGAAAAAATGCCATTTCAATGCAATCAGGGAATTTAAAGGGTTAGTTCACCTAAAAATAAAAATTGGCATTAATTACTCGCCTTAATGTCGTTTAAAACCTTCAAAGACCTTTGTTCATCTTCGGAACACAGCTTCTTCAGGAGCCTTTCCCTCCATAGACCGCAATACAACTGAAATGTTACCAGATCCAGAAATGTATGCTACAAAAACACTTTTTTGGGCAAAAAAAAAAACTATTTACTTTTCTCCCATGACTAGCGCCGTGCTCAATGCACCGTATACGCAAGCTTAAACGTATTTGACGTAATCAGCCTTGTTTGCATCCGGGTGAAAGCACGCGCATGTACGTAATCTGTGGCTATTTACACCTAGAGGAAAGCGTGCGCTTATGTCTTCCGCCATTTTAGAGAACATTACTGTATAAGTCATAGGAGAAGAACGGTTGAGTATATGATGTTGTTTTTTTTGTTTTCTTTATGCAAAAAAATTAAAAAGTATACTATCGTAGCAAAACTTAAAGTTGAGCCACTGATGTCACATGGACTTTTTTACTGGTGTTTTTACCACGTTTCTGGACCTGGATCATTTCAGTTGTGTTGTTGTCTATGGAGGGTCAGATAGTGCTCAGATTTCATCAAAAATATCTTCATTTGTGTTCGGAAGATGAACGAAGGTCTTATGGGTTTGGAACGACATGAGTATTTAATGACAATTTTCATTTTTGGACTCTTTAAGTCAGTGTGGAAAGATCCTTTTTGACGTTTCCACAACATCTTCATATTTAATGTACATTGTTAGACGCATTTTTCTTTTTTAAATATAACCAAGTTTTAAAAAGAAAACAATTGCACCAAGATACAAAACCGACCGATTAAAGCATAACAAGGGACACAATACCTCCCAGGAAAAAACAAATAAAATCGTAATGACCAGTGGAAATTAAAGATTTCAGACTCCCTGGAAGGCTGCTCCTAACTGCTACAACTATAGAGGCTTCATCTTAGAAAAGCGGATTCCAGTACATCAAATTTGCATGACACACTGATAAAACATACACATTCTAGCATCCTGTTTCGAGCTGTCATATATAGCACATTGCAGCATTGGGAAATAATTGCAACACTTAAGATTGAAAAACGTTGACTTGATATCATTGAAGCACAAAGGTCCAAACGACAGAAACAAGCCTTCGGTTCACACTACTTAAGTGTGACCCCAGCAACTAATGGCTTGAAACATGCAGTCGGTAGAAGTCTGAATCAGAGTGTACAGGAGAGATCGCTGGGGGTCGTGATTTTTTAGGCGGTAGTCTTGGGAGGTGGGACTGATTCTTATCTTGTTCAGTCTGGTTTGGAGGAACCTGATTGCACGGGACTAAAGGTGCAACAGTGGGCTTATCTGCAAAGTCAGAAGGTGGTTGGAGAAAAATGCAGTCTGGAGTCAACCAGCTGTTTTCCGCCTCGGTGGATGAAGGAGGTGGAGGGAGTGGTGAAGAGTCAGGTGTGTAGAAGAACATAGATGGGGGCGGGAGAGAAAGAGACATGGCGTCTTCTGGAGGAAGGGGAAGGGTGGTGTTCATGAGAGTCAAGTTTGGGTTCTGCGGCAATGCCGATGACATCTCTAGTAGTTTCTCCATAGAGGGATCCTCCTCTTCGGAGAGGTTGTCGTAATGCGAGGTGTTGGAAGGTCTCCGGTCACTTGATGAGGGCGGGACATACAGGTTGACCGGAAACTTGCTTAGCTGGCGATAGGATCTATACGAGGAAGGTGACGAAGACGGATCTTCTAAGATGAGATCCAAAGGTTGGGTAATTGGTGGTGGAGGTGGTGGAGGAAGGCAAAATGGGGCATCCTCTTCCAAAGGTGAAACATTGACCCTTTCTTCGGTACCGGGAAGAGGTGGAGGAGGTAATTCTGGGAGATTCAAAGAGTGGACACTGGATGAATCTGTTAAGGCGGGTTGGTACGGAGGAGGCCAATCTTCAGACACTGTTGATAGGGGCCTACTAACACATCCATTCTTCAATGAACGAGTCTCTGCTGAAAACGGGGCAGGTTCTGGGTGTAGTAGATGATCTGGTTTTTGTACAGGTGCAGCTGCTTCTTTCTTCACCACGGTCCCTGGTTCTGCAGGTGTAGCTTGTGACAGTGAAGAGGTGGAAATTGAGTGGGTGTGCTTTGAAAGAGGGGAAGATGAGGTATAGGTAGGGATGTGTTTTTCGTTGCTCTGCTTGTGGGCGGTGGAGTCTTCCGTCTGAGGCTTGGTTAAGGTTTGATTGTTGTGTGCTGATGGTGGTAAGGGTACACACTCGGTCTTGATTATGGGAAGCAGTATTACTGGACGCTCCTCACCCAGGGTTATCTTTGGGAACTCGTCTCCCTTGGCTACAAGTCAAATCCAGAAAATAGAGTTGTTATAACAGCAACAAACCACAGTACACTCTTCAGAAGAAAGTTTCTTTTAGTCAAGGAACATTTTTTTTTGTTGAATTGGCCATATGGGTCTTAATTTTACATTATAGCAAATGTTTGATTTAGGGTGTAGCTAAACCCCACAGTAATGAGGATCCTATGGTTAAAGACCACTGCATTATAGGTTAGTGAGAACTTCCAACTTCTTTACACCACTTGTCCAAATGGTTTTCTAAACATCTATGGCATAAGAAGTGCACTGTTGAAGCTCGAAACTAGAACCTTTTATTTTTAAGAGTCTACACCAAGGTTTTTCTACTCTGGCCCTCGAGGTTCATATTCCTGCAAAGTTTAGCTCCAAGAGTCTGCTTTTTTGATCAAACTCACCTGCCAGTAACTTTCTAGTAATCCTTAAAGGGGTCATATAACACCAATTTTCCACTAGCTTATATAATCCTTTAGAATCTTAATGAAAAGTCTGTAATATAGTTTGTTTAAAAATTCTCAACGGTAGTGTAAAAAAACATCCATTTTACAGCTCTTTTCTAAACGCTGTTCTGTGTACTTCCCCTTTAAATCTTCACAAGCCCTGCTGACCCCAACTTCAGTCCGAAAGTAAATGACTACTGCTATTTTCATTATTACCACAACAAAACACCTCAATCGCTTAGGGGTCCTGCTTGTCTCGGACTGATGACGTCTCACTCAGGGCGGGTCTGAGGTAAGACTTCAGTTCAGTCTGTGTGACACGCTGCTGCCAATCAACAATAACGGAAGGGGCCTCTGACCGTGTGACATCAGACGGCTTGATTTGAGAAAGGGGAAACATTTAAGGTGATTACAAAAAAAAGTTTTTTTTATCATTATAGGGTGGTTCTGTACACAAACTTCCAACACACAGTTCATTTCAAACAACTTGTGCATCTGGCATTATATATGACCCCTTTAAGACCTTGATTAGCTTCTTCAGGTGCATTTGATTAGAGTTGGAGCTAAACTCTGCAGGAAAGCTGACCACAGAGTCAACACTTTGCAGACTTCCAAGACATTCAGAATCTTGTGTTCGTTGTCTCTGGTATTTGCTCAACGTTCTCCTTGACACATTCTGTCTTTTACCTGGAGGAGGGTGGTCAAGCTTCATCCTGCGGAGTTCTGACATTGACGATTGTAGGTGCTCAATAACTGCATCATCGCTCATGCTGAAGGAGGAAGCAATACGCTCCTGCAGGAACTCCCTCAGGTCCTCCAGAGACATCTTTTGAAGATGCTCTGACAGAAAAAGAATAAGGCTTTAGACTTCAAAAGTGTCTAATTAAACTACATCTACACTACCCAAACATGAAAAATAAAGAAATTCTGGCTGATATGAATTTAGGCAGCTGATTTACCACTATAACCACAGTACCAACTGCACAAAATTAAACATTGTTTTAAGTGTCTCTTTACATTTTAAATCAGAGATTTTACTAATTACTAACAAGCTTTTATCCCAAATAATACACTTAATCCAGTGAGTGTGTCTTGAATAACCCCAAGTTAAGTTTCTTGCTCAAGGGTGCAATGATAGTTTATAAATCACCCTATGTGGCATCTACAAACTTCCAGGAAGCTGATAATACACTATATTCTATGCTGGACATGGTGACCGCTCATTTGGGTCTACAGAGATCCATCAAAGTGTGATTCTTACTTACTTTTGTGCAATTTGAGAAGCGTATAGGCCATGGCGGTTAGAATTTTTTCTCCTTCTAATATGTAGATGTCCCAGAGTCGCAGGGTGAGTGTAAAGGGTGTCTATATAGCAGAAACACAAGACTCAAGTCATCAACCAGCTAAGCAGAGCTCCAACATGAATAAAACATTAACACGGGATTCTGTAAAGGGTTCAGCCCAACCATATAAAACTTTTAGCAGATGGTGTTTCCAGTCTTTTTCACCCAAACGCACTGTATGCAAATGACGTAACTCTTACTGAGTACTCAGCAGAGTTGCTAAATTTGGATTCAGCTGGTAAAACATTATGTCCCTTTGAGGCAAGGTGACCGATAGGTTAGTAAACAAGACTTTCTGTCCAGGGCCTGGACTGGATCAAAGAACAGTGGTCCAGAAAGAGCATAATTTCACCATTTATCAGTACATGAAAATGGTCAATGTTTTAGAGTTATATAGTTTTGAGCAAAATGAACCTTTTATGGTTAAAAAGCTACGAAGATGTCTCTTTAAGGGTCCAGTGACCAGCTGCTGAACCCCTAAAGGTTATTTTTTGTGTGTACTAGGATCTATCATATGGATTTGTGGAGATTGCATTGTGACACTTCTGTCAAGGACTGGAAAACCAGTCTTATATTCATACGAGACAAAGTGAATGTTTGCCATGTTTTGCATTTCATTGTGATTTGTTGAAAATTTTAACTTCATAGCTGAGACCTTTTACCAGTGACATAAAAACAGTGAAAATGATGCCTCACCCTGTCAATAAAACACTGAAGAAACCATTTGGTCGTGTAGATACCAGTGGACATCTGTTCCTTTTCCTGAGTTGAAGAAAGCATTCGAAAAACTGAGAAAGTGTTCATGTTTTTGTTAAAGTCAAACAACCTGAGGTTAAAATAAGAAATCTCACCAAGTGTTTCCTGAGTTTGGGAAGAAGTTTGGACAGTATTTGGTCATGATGAGTTTGAAAACGCTGGAGTTTGGGAAACCCTGGGATGAAGAAGCCTTTAAGAATTCACAGAGGAAGACACAGATGATTCACCAATTACAGATCATACTATAAAAACAAACTATTTATCTACAAACAGTAGAGTCAAGGAGAATTACTCACCATGCATGGCATGTTTCTGATTGGTCAGTAACTGTGATAAGGCCCAAAATGCATCTTCCTCATTCATGTACATGAGCAGAATGGCAGCGATCTGACTCATGCCCTGACAGTAGCTCACTTCCTACACAAAACCACGAAACCAGACACACTGAGTACACATTGTCACAATCTTTACTCAACATTCAGATATAGAGACGGGCCTAGCGATTAAAAGTGCTGATTTCACCAATTACAAAACAATGACTTCAGTACTTTTCTTGTCAGGAAAAAGTGGTAAAAAGTCCCCTGCTTCTCTCTGTCTCTCTCGCTCAATCTCTCCTTCCCCATCCTCCATCGCCCTCCTCTTGCCCAGCTGACCCAGTTTCTACTAAGTAACATCAGGAAGGAAAAGGAATATGGTACCATTTCCATCTCTTTGAGACCGACACACTCCTCATTTTGTACAAACAATGAAATTTATGTGCATGTGTCCCAGCGGTTTTGTCAAACATCCTGTCAAACAACTATTAAAAAAAACAACATTTCTTCCATTTGTAATGTCCATGTTCTATATCACGCGTTTAGGGCTAATTCCCAGTAGGGTCACAATAAATAAATTAAATGCAATTAGCACCGGACAGACGGCCTCTGTTAACGTCACCAGTGGGCAACATCAGAGTCACTGTCTCTGGATTAGTCCGTCTCCAAACCAGATTCTGCGCACACTACAGTAGTTGTATTGTTTTTAAACCTAATAGTGAGCTGCCTCGCTGTCTACTGCCTACATAGGCAGCTAACTTCTAAAGCAGCATTTTAAGCCATTGATGAGATCTCATAAGTGATGATTTGCTACATAGGCACCAATCCACACACAAATCTCCACGGTAAAATCGATTTGCAATTTTCAATAGTCTGATGTTAGCATGTTGCCAAGCTAACAACATTCAATAGTCTACTGCGCAATCCTCAAATAGCCAAAAAATATTTAGATATAGAATTAAAATAATGCACTACAGAATTGTAATGCTTTGTTAATATTCAGTGTTGAATGAAATCATCATGTCTCTTGTTTTGTTTGTCTTGAATTGCCTGCTTTCTCCACTAAGGATACTCCTTTGATGCATCACTGATCTTATCTGCTCTTCCAGCCAGGTCAGACCGGTTTGTTAGCTGGTTTAAGAGTAGTTTTTGGGTTTGGCAAAAGTCAGAGCCAGATTTTGTGTTGTTAAAGGCGATTGATTTACGAGGAAGAACCTAAACAAACTAAAAACAACTGCAAAGACTGAAACATACCATGCTTCTGGTTGAAGGATAGCCAACCTGTTCTAAGATCCAGTTGTAAAACATGCATATTTTTTATTTGTTTCCTAGCAATGTTTCTGTGTGAGTTTGCCGTGTTTGAAAAAGGCTTAATGTTTGGCATTTTGTTGTTTACTGTATAATGCACAGACTTTCTATCGAACCATTTACCAAGTGTATGATCCCAAGTGTTTTGCAATCAGGTTTTAAAGACGTGATGTATTCTAGCATGAACTTTATTCCATTATTAACTGTAAGCACATAACATTTACAAACAATTCTCCTAATCTTGCATTTTATACAGTACAGATGGTTTTCAAATTGGCATGCAGCCATGTCTTTATTCACGGATACAAATATACGCTTTATTTTTAGGTTAGGGTCTATAGTCATTATTTTTAGTTTAACATAAGAACAATAGAAGTGGATGGGAAGTCCCCATTAGTGCAGTAATTGTGTGTGTGTTGATAGGGTGGGACCCTGGACTGCCCTGGTTCATCCAGCTGTTCTGAGTTACATAACACATTTACACACAAACACTCCGTCAGGCTCTTACCGTGTTGTAGACAGAATACGCTGCCAGCACATTGAACAGAGCTTGCTGCCTGTAAAGGATGAAAACACAGGTCAAACCAACTCCTGATGGCTAGTTTTAGTGCAATAACAAAGTCAATGACAATTCTGTGACAGGATCTAGTAATGTTTTTGTTTTGATTTAATTTCTAAATTACTCTGTTTTATGTTTTTTGTAAGTGCATAAAGTCACAAATATCAGATGGTATAATCCTTGTAATATATTATTTTATATTAGTTTATATTATTCTCATAATATCAATTCTCAGAATTGCAAGATATAAACAGTTTTCCTTTTTTTATTTTTTTTATTCAAATTCCTTTTTTATTTCTGTGGCAGCACAAAACAAACAAAAAAGCATAATAACTAAATTTCTTTCAAATAAATACTCTAACTTCATAAGAAATAGTGAAATTAATTCATGTTTTTAAAAATGATCTGCGAAAACAAAGTGTGGTGAAGTGAGTTTGTTAAAATGGGTCAGATTCATTTTTTTTCATTGGATGGTAAGGTATAACCTTTAGAAATCCTTATTAATGTCGGTAGACAATTTTTTACTAATATTTTTTATGGGTCATAAAAACGTTGTCTAATATCTGTAAAAAAAAATGTTTTTCAAAAATATATGAACCCAGTATAAATTCAGCGACTATAAAAAATTGTCCTTAAAGGAACCGTATGTACGGAATGTATTGTAATAATCATAAAATGGCCCTGTTATGTTCAACAGGCATTAATAAATCATGTTAATTTCAAGAACTCATATCGCTGACCCCCATAACAGATCCATCTTAGTCATAAAGGAATAGTTGACTCAAAAATTAAAATTCTGTCTAGATTAAAAATATTTTACTTACCCTTGAGTTTTTCCAAATCTGTATGAATTTCCTTTTTCTGCCAAACACCAAGGAAGATATTTTTTGTAACCAGACTAATGTGTACTCAGTCTTTCACAGTAGAAGAAAAAAACCCTCAATGCGTCAATGCTGACCCAAAACAGCCTGGTTACCAACTTTTTAAAAAATCTCTTCCTTTGTGTTCGGCAGAACAAGGAAATACTCGAGGGTGAGTAAATGACAGAATTTTAATTTTTGAGTCAACTATTCCTTTAACATATTGTCCAAAAAGCACTGAGGGTCCAGCCCAAATCGTACAGCAGAAAGAAACCAGCTCACAGCAGCAGTAACAGTCTATTCATGCAGGAGATGCACGTTAATAATTCATAACGTCTGCAGATTTGAGAAGATTTAGCAATCTGCAGCGAGACCCTTCGTGAGAGGCCAGGGCAAAGCAGAATTGTGACTAGCGTGTTGTAGAAAAACATTTAGGAGCACCGCATACAAACAACAGATGTGTTAAATGGCATTTCCGCCCCATATCCTCTTATTGGCCGTGCAGCACTAATAAAAATGCAGAAGTCATATCAGATACCCCGTGCAGAGATGCTAGTGGTTGATCTATGTCTGTTGTGGGTGTGCCGCCCATGCAAACCACATAGCTCAAACCTCTTTGTGCACTTTGGTCTACAAGCCATTTCAAGTTGTTGAGTAAGTAGGATGACACTATTAAAACGTCAAATTTACTGGAAGGCTATTGAGGGGCATCTAAGCGCACTTTTGTTGTGCTTTTGCTTTTGCTGTGAAATTGACGGTTTAAAAAATGGAAAAGTAACCCAAAGATTTTTGACTTCTGTCCATTTTAAGAGGAAACAGCCTACAATCCCAAGTGGGTCTTTATGATCGTCCTGTACAAAAGGAAATCTTTTTTTATGACATGTGGCAGACCTTTAGTTGTTATGGACAACATCAAAGCAGTGTTCATTTTGATTTAGTCTTATGACTAAAATGGCATTTAGTTTAAGTTTAGTTTTAGTCGACTAAATCTACAATAAAAAAGTCTACTAAAATCGAAAGGGTTTAGTTACAGTGTAATGCATTAGTTAAGCATTTCTCTAAAATTTCCAAACTCGTTATGCTTGATATTAAGGTTTTATCATAATAGACACTGATTTAACTGTGGTGATGCACAACATTCCATTATGTTAAAATGAAATATAACCACTTCTCATAAAGAACGAGAACAATGACATACCAATGGTTATATAGGCTAATTATTGATGAAAATGTCAGTAGAATTAGTTTTCATTCGTTATCGTTGGTGAAAAAAAGGTGTCAACTAACATTATGACAAAACGTATTCGTCAACGAAATGAACACTGCATCAAAGTATATATTTATTCTGGGCATAATGGTAACGAGTCACCGGTTGTGTCATTTCCTGTGAGGCCGCTCACAGTAACAGGAAGTTAAACAAAAACTCAGTCGCTGAGGAAGTAGCTCTTGTTATGGTTAAGTTTACAAGGTCTGAGCACTTCATTTCATGTCTACTCGAAACTCTTGCCAAACAGACCTCGAGTCACATGAACTTGAGTGTGTGTATGTATGAATTTGCAAAATATCTTACTTGACCCCAAAGCGTTCCATGAACATGATGTGGTTTCTGAAGGTCCTGTTGACATCCAGATCGATCTGCTTGATTTCTGTCGAATACTTCTTGGCTTGTTCCTTCATTTTCTGCAAAAACATTAAAATTAAAAAAAGGTTGGCATTGAAAAATGTAGAATTTTAATGACCAATTTTAGCACCAGGCAGGTCTTTCTGCGGTTTTCCCGCCAAAATAAAAGCAGGAATTCCTTCAACATTCATACGTTTTATTATTGTAATTTTACAGTTTTGTAAAATAAAATAAAATAAAGACAATAGCAATAATAATAGCATTCATATAGTCATATATACTCTTCTGCTCAGCAAGGCCACATTTATTTGGACAGTAAATAAAATGCACGCCTGATTCAAGAAGGAGGTCTCAAAAATGTCCAAACATATTTTACTAACTTATTAATTTTAAGTTAGCAAAGTTGCACTTTTTTTTTAAAATAATAATACGTGCTAGAAAGTTAAAAAATGTGCATTAAGTAAATATTTCAAAATGGTTTTCTAATAGCAATTTTCTTCCTATTTAATTTATGCAATGGTGAGAAAAATGTGAAAAACCATGTTTGGTATTTAGTATTCTGCCTTTGTTTCATTTAGTTTGGTTTCAGCTTTGGCCAAGAATTTATTTCGGCATCTTCCTATCAGAAAGTCAAACAACAACAACAGTATATACAATTGAAACAACCAAAATTATTATTGAACACAATGAACGTTTTTAAAACAATGCATGAACAACAATGCTGATTTTAATTTGATATATTTAGAAAATGATGTGACTCAGGGGACTGATTGTCCCTGCAGTGCATATTGTGTATCACAGTTACTTGTGCAACTAAACCAAATCAAAACAAACCGAACTATCTAACCGTCTAAATTTGACTCCAGAACCTTGATAGCCACTGGTTTCCATTTAATCGCTACACTTCTGCTACTGACATTTGCCAGAGCAGCAAACAAGTTATAAATATTACAGCAGTGCCTAGATATATTTAGAAATTCAGATATAGATACACGTTATAAATAAAACTCTGGAGCTATAAAGACTCCGCCATCAATTCTGGTAGCATTGTAAAAGAAAGTAAAATAATGGTAGTTTCTAAACTACTGTTAAAAGTTTGTACTCCTTAAGATCAAAATCTAAAGTCTTTGCATTTATTGGCTCAAAAATACAATAAAAACACAAATATTGTTAAGTATTGAATTTACTGTCACTTTTAAACAGTTTAATGTGTCCTTGCTGAATAAAAGTGTTAATTTATTTAAAAAAACAAAAATAATTGAACCGAAACCTTTGAACGGTAGTGTATAAGCCTACCGTTTTTCAGTTAATCAGACTTTGTTTTGTGATATAAAGACTGGTCAACTTTGCAGCTTATTCTAGCAACTTTTACTGCAATTTTCATGTAATACCTTGAATCGGTAACACTTTATAATAACTACACGCTATTAATCATTAGTTAAGCATTAGTAAATAGTCAGTTCATCATTTATAAAGCATTGTTCCAACATTAACAGTTATTAATAAGCAGTTTATAAATAAAGCTATAAATGCCTTGTTCTTGGAAGCATATCTAAATGTACAAAGGAGATTTAAATGCTCGGCTTTCTTCCTAACATAAAAAATAAACAAACAACACAGAGGGATACAGAACTATTAATTTTAAGATGCCAAAAAAAATAAACTGTACACTTATTTCTATTCCTATGAAAATAAAGGTTTGTTTTTCACAAAACTACCCGACTTACAGCAGGAACATGTGTTAATAAACCATGTATTAACACACTAAGCAATTATCATCAGGTGTCTAAGTAATACGATTTATTAATGTAAATTTAAATAATTTATTAATCATTTCTAAATGGTCTTATTAAACACAGACAACTCTTAAATTACTGGTTTGTAAATAATGTAATAATTTAAAAAAATTATAAACTGATCATTAATAAAGTATGAAAATACAATTATTAAACATTATATATATGCTCAAGAACAAGGTATTTATATATGCACTTGTGAACTGTTTACTAATGCATGAATAATATTTGAAGTATGGTTTATAAATGATGACATAAATACTAATACTTAACTAATCATTCATAGTGTGCAGTTATTATAAAGTGTTATCTTTTAATTTTTTGTAATAATTGTTAAACTACACAAAGCAAACAAAGCAGAAAACCTTTGTTGTGAAATAAAACACTGTTGTGCCCAAAGGCCAGACTGGAGACAAAACACGTCGGACTAATTTAAACCCATACAATCACACAGGACAAACCAAAACCCAAACAAGCCCGTCACTGAGTAAATGAACATCAAACAGTCACTTTTTCACAAACATGATTCCTGCACAGCTCCTACCTCGTACTTCCTGAAAT
>JAUCMT010000059.1:15121012-15138180 GCA_032357475.1 Enteromius thamalakanensis
TAAAAAAGGGGAGGAGACCGACAGAAACTCAGAGTTTAGAGATTAAAACCTGCTCCCGACCAGGTTAGTTTCACAGCACAAGTTACCATGGCAACCTCTCTTTCAGAAACATGCTTGAGTTACCCAGCTTTCTCGGGTTTGACAAACCTGCCTTTTTGAAACAGAAAACCCAGAGTTTCCCTTATTTCAGGGTTAACTAACTCAGAGTTTTCACTTAACCGCCTTTGTGAAATAGGCCCCTGATCTCTCTTTATCACTGATGTTTACATTGTAATCCTGTCTTTAGTCTCTGGTTATTACCTGTAGTTAATGGCCACAGTTCCATCCCCAGAGTAAAGGGTATTTTCCGTGGATCTGTCACTCTTCTCAGAAACACAGCCGGCCTCTACTGCTCCCTGGGTTTGGTAGTGATCAACATCCCCCTCCACTCTTTTCTCATAGAGACTCATTCTCCTGTGATTTTCAAACCAACAATTGTAAATACTGAGGATGCAAAGCATAAACAAACAAAGAAATAAACAAGTATAATAAACAGCACCAGTAATGACTAAACCAACTTTTTATATTAAGTATTCTAAATAACCTTTTTTGTGATCAAGAAGCACAAGGAAAGAAGCTATTCCACACTCAAATACAGTAGTAATGTTCTCAGAACTGAAAGACTTCGATCTCATGGAAGAAGAAAACAGGCTTAGAAAGACAAATAAGATGACAAATTGTTTGTTGTTTCTAAATTTTTTCATGATGCGCCCCACCAGAGTTGGAGCGAACCTCCTGTCAGAAAACATGTTTTAGGTGCTATGAACCACAAGACTAGTAAAATCTTAAACATTCACTACTACTAACTATAAGCTTGGGGTTGTTATGGTTTTTTATGTATTTAATAAAGTCTCTTCTGCCCTTCACCATCTGACTCACCGGCTGGAGTGTCATGTGATTTCCAATAGAAGACAGTCTTTCCAACTTTTTAGCTCCTTCATAATAAACTACATTTCCCATAAACCACTGCCTGAACTCATCATGGTTTGATGACTTCAGCTTGTCAATTGCTTTTTTTGTTTGTACTATGTAAGGTACTCATTAACTTTTATTGTTGTTATCTTGTTTGTGTTATCTCTGCATTATAGATAGCTTGAATTTCTATTTACCTACTTCCTGGACTCTGACCCCCATCTGTTTTTGACTGCTCCTGTGGATTTCTCTCAATAAACACTGCATTGGATCCCCCATCTTAGTGTCTGAGCTGAGCTGAACAGATCCAGCAGACAAATGAGATCCAGACAAGTCATGGACCCACTCAACCAGTTTCAGCAGAATGAACTCGCGATTGATGAATGCATCTACAGATTTTCTGAGTTGTCTTATCAAGATAGCACAGATATTATAACTTTGAACTACTTTTTTCTCTCTACAGGCTCAATGAGACAGTCATGGCTTTCAGAAGAAGAGAGTATGTTTAGCTTGCTGACTTTATGAACTATGCACTGATATTGAGTGACTCCTCTTTTATTTACAGTAGGCGTTCTGGAGGATGTAACAGGAACTGAGCAAAAGAATGTGAACAAAGAAACAATAGGAATAGGAAACATTACAAAATAAGAGTCCTAAAAACAAGCCAGGAGAACACAGGCAAAATAACAACCACAGCTACTAAATACAGTAAAACAGTAATATTGTGAAATTAGTGTTGTGAAGTAAAATTTTTAGTATCATTATTGCAGTCTTTAGAAATCATTAAGATTACAATATGCATTTTTTTTTACTAAAATGTTAACTGTTATGTTGCTTCTTTTTTTCAGGATTCTCTGATGAAACGTAAGCATTTAAGCATTTATTTAAAAATTGTTGAGAAATATTACTCAAAATTTGCCCAATTAATTTAATTAGAATAAAAAGATGAATTTCTAAAAATAAAACAAAACAATCAAACAAGAAAAACTTTACACCGTTTAAGTGGTTTACACAAAAAATGTCATAATGTCAAACATAATGTCAGTTGATAATGTGACACTGAAGACTGGAGTAATGATACTGAAAATCCAGCTTTGAGCACAGGAATTATTTAATTTCACATTTAATTTCACACAGAAAACATTTTAAATTGTAATAATATTTTTCAAATATTACTGTTTTTACTTTGTAATCAAATAAATGCAGCATTAGTGAGCAGAAGAGACTTATATCTAAACCTTGATTCTATGGTTTTAATATATAATGCTGTACAACACTACATGTGTAATACAGTCTAATATTGTAATAGCTAATATATAATACTTTCATTATAATACTAGAGTAAACTGTAGCAATTATTGTTATATGGTTTTACAGCAAATGCTGTGGTAAACAGTTACATTTCTAAAGGGTACAAATAATTGTTTACTAATTGTACCTCAAGGTAGGCTACACTGCAGTGTTTGATAGAGTTTTTACATCAGAGTAAAATACATCAAACATACACATTCTCTAGAGTTGGAAACATCAAAGAATTATATGAAGAACATTACAGAACTCAATAGTTATGATAGTGTCACGAGCTGGAATGTGTGCGTGTGCAAGGGAGCGAGAGACTCGAGCGAGTAAACTGCAAAACCTTTAATAAGTCCAAACTCCGAACAAAACAAAACAAACGCTGTCAAGGCAGCGGAAAAAAAGGCACACACGAGGAATTACATCACACACGGATCAGCAACATTAACAGGACATGAAGTCAAACAGAAAAACAGAGGCATTTAAAGGATTACAAATTAGGGCAAAAGTGAGGGCAGGTGTAAAAACAACAGGTGAGACAATCAAAGCAAATGGGAACAAACCAAACAGACAGGACTAAACCAAAAATATGTAATGACAGGGGGGAGCACAAGACAGGACAAGAACAGATTGTGACACAGAGCAAATCTTGATGTGTATCTTTGAAATATTATTTATACTATTTATAGCCATTTATACTTATGGATTTCAATATATATCCATGACCTCACATGCTGACATACCTTCTGGTCTTGGTAGTGTCTTGGTCTCGGTTTAGGCGATCTTGACTACAAGTCTACTTCATTGTACTGCAGGCAGTAATATAGAAAGCTGTTATTAATGAGGTATATAACTATAAATACTAAACCTTTTTTCTGTTTAGTTGTAAGTACGATCCATGCATTGTCTTGTTGGTAACGGTCCAATGGATGCAGTCTAAAGTCTTGATGGTTGCAAGGTTTTGGATGTGCAATAATATCCTTCTTGGTTTGAAGAGCAATGCATTTCAAAGATGTTCTTATTCTTCATAATGATTGGGAGTTTCTTCCCTGGGTAGAAGGTGAAAAAGACCTGAGAGAGATCCGCAGACAGTGTTGCGTCAAGACCCAACAGATGTGGTTGTGCCAGCTTTAGGGCTCAGCCAGAAGATGAGAGAGTTGATGGGATCCCAACGTCCAGAAGTCACTGGAGGTCACTCTGGAGGTCACATCTATTATAGGTCTAAGAGCCAACAGTGTCTTGAACTTTGGATGAACCTTTAACATCTAAAGAAACTTTCACAAAAGGTTTTTGTGTGTGTGTTTCATAAAAGGTATAGGCTAAAAGTTGTGCGCTTCCACTATTATATACTAAATATTGTTAAGGGTTTCTACAGAGTGTTACTGCAAGGAAATGCCTGATGTCTCAGCCTGATTACTGTGTGGTCCTTCAGCAACACCCGTCTGTGGAGTCTCAACCTGATCCACAGCCAGGCCAATTGATGGCCTATTTGTCTGTGCATGATTGACAAATGGCTTATCAGCAACATCTGTCTACAGGTCACAGCTTAATCAATGGATGGCCCATCAGCATCATCTGTCCGTGAATTCTCAATCTGATCCACAGCTTTTCCATGAGCAACATCCGTCTCCCTGTCAGTCTGATTATGGGGCAACGCTTCAGAGGACATTTTCTGAAAGAAAATAACAGATTCCCAGAAGTTGAAACAAATGACTGTGTGGGAAAAAAAATGATGATTCAGTTAAACAAACATATTTTTCCCTCTGATGTATGCTGAATGTAAAGATATATGTTCTTCATTCTGGAGTTAAACAACACAAAGTGCAGTGCTCTCTTATACAAGTCCATTATTATTGGTGTTTTTATGGGATGGTTTTGAATGACTCCAAGCAGACTTTTTCAGTTTCAGTCGCTTTCAGTTAGAATAACATCTTCAATTTCTATAAAGCGTCTCTTTAGAGAATTCATGATTTTACTCAGAAAATATGAAGTCTCTACAGACCAATGTTAGTTCAAAGCAAGCTGTTTCAAACTCCCAAAATGAACTCCAACAAAAAAAAACAGAAAAACAAAGCTACATTGTTTTAATTTGATTTTAAACAAAATGACAGCCAAATTATGTGCACATAGTGTCTCACCTCTTTAGGATGTTCATCATCTATGTTCTTAGTCCCGTTTTCTGTTCAAACAAAACAACAACATTTTAGATTACTCAGTCAGAATACAAGCTTCAATATTTTTTAAGAGTTCACGCTTTCCTTGTTAATAAATTAAGCAAATTTCGCGAGCTATACTTACTATTGACTCCTGCTTGTTCAGATTTCCTGCAGCAACAGCAAATCACAGCAGCAGCTGCAACCAGCAGAACAACTGCACCACCAACACCAGCAATTATTACTGCTGTAGACATACCTGAATCTGAAACAGCTACAAACAGACACTCATTATTACTAGAGATCTACTGATAAACAACTTTATCAACACTTTTGACTGATATTGATGTTGAGGAACAGCAGGTTTAACAGCAAAAAGAAACAGCAATTCACAGCAAAAGTGCCAATCCAAATAAAAAAATGACCCTACAGGTAATTTATGCGATCTATATTTACGTTTAGTAGGCATAAAAATAATGACAATTTCCAAACGTTAATATGAAACTGTCCTGTTCCCGATATTAGTATACGCTCTGATGGGTCATATTTAGGGGGATTTGGACAAAAGACCTACTGTATATGTGTGTATTAGTTAAAGGCATGGGCGTAAGTGGGGGGCAAGGTGACATGATGCTGACTCGTTAATAAATTAGTTGTTGAAAAAACTGCTGATTACAGATGTAATTTGACTACTGTTTTACTGAAAACCAGAGGTGGACATTCCAAGAGCTAAAAAGTAAAAGTCCTGCCATATTTTTATTTAACTAGTCACTTAATTATCTCATTAACTTTAACTCTTTGAGGACTTGGGATTTGTCTCGAGACTTGCTTGTGTCTTGAAAGGAATGAGTTGGTTCCTCCTCTGGTGAAATCAGCTGCTGAGTTCATGGCTGGAATACAAATATGGCAAGACTTTTACTTTTTGGCCCCTGGAATGTCCACCTCTGAATATGACTATTATTTGTGTCCCCTTCAAAAATTGCTTGTGAGATATTTTATGTTTATTGTCCACCCTACTTTTAAATGGAATTTACGGCCATGGTTGGAGTACAGCTTGGAGCAAAAATCAATGTGGCTATTGTCAGTTTTATGTGCATGTAAACATGTGAAAGATTTAATGTAACATTGGTTCACTTCTTCAAACCACAATGAAAACAGTTATTGGGACAATTGAAATGCATCAGTTTTCTAAAATGGTTCAATTGAAAAAGCTCTGAATGACTAAAATCATACTCACCAATCACAGTGACATTGAATATCTTGATGTTGCTGCTGCTGTTAATCAGCAGTTTATAAAGTCCAGAGTCAGTGGTTGTGGTGTTCATGATGGTCAGAGATCCAGTCTGATGATCCAGATGCAGTCTGTCTCTGAATCTCTCAGTGTCTTCATTACACTGAACATCTGTACAGATCTTACTGAGATCTTTAGTGATCAGAGCGATACGGGTACCATTGAAATACCATCTAATTCTGTCTTGTTGGTTTGTTTCAACACCAGTGTGTAGAGTGACAGAATCTCCCTCCATCACAGATACACTCTCCACAACACCACCCAAGGCACCTGAAGAAGAAATTATTTCACAATAATGATTAATTTTTCCATTTCTCCCCAAACAAATGCAGATTATATAAATCTACTCTGTTCCTCTACATTAATGGCAACACCATTAGGTGCACAAACACTTGACCTTGATGAGAGTACTACTATAATGCATAAATGAACCAATTCAACAGTTTACCTTGGTACTCAATACTGTGTCGCCACCAAGATCAAAACGTGTGATAATTGTTTATGAGGCAGCACTAATTTCACAGTAAAGTACTGGCAGTATTGGTTCCAGCCATTTATAGTAATTTTACCATTTTCCACTATTAATAATTCTGAATTCCATTATAAATTACATTACATACATCATCTTTAAACACATGCAATTCGTGCTAATAAAATGTAAAAATGTGAATTAAGGGGATGTGGGAATCATTGTTTTAAGCTGTAAATGGGATTTTGTCAAAAGAAGAAGACGAAAAAGAAAAAAACTTTGGATTGTCATAAAATAAATTTAATAAACACATGAATGTAGGTTCACAACCAGACCTTTATTGTTCCCATATCACACTATACAAGTGTTTCATTTAGAATTGTATAACGAATTTGATCAGATCAGCTACATAGAAGCACTGCTGTTGTCCCTGCATAATTTAAACCTGATCTCAAGGCAAATCCAACATATTTTACGAGGTGGCTAATTCGTACGACTTTGTACGACCTCACTCCATATTTTATGAGATGGCAATTCGTATGAACACAACCCCGCCCCTAAACCTACCCATCACGTGGTTTTAGACAAATGTACGAAATCACTCGTACTACGAATTAGTACGAATTGGCACCTCGTACGAATTGCTCGTGAGACTGTTTGCATTTAACCAGTTATCACAAATCACCATATCCTCCCTGACACACTAGACTGCGCGCCCACAAAGCATCCTGTGCATGCTGACTGCTGTTAACACTGTTTTAAACACAGCTAGCACAAATCGTCAGAACGCAGAAATAAAGATATTGAGCATTAAGGTCTTACCATGGTAGATTAAACAGCAGAACAATATGAGAGAAAAAAATACAAGTTTAGTTTTCGTCAGTAATCCAGAAGCCATTATTGTGTCTTCTTTTCGTTTTATTGCTGTAGCATCCAGTATTGATACATCACAAACCGCTCATGAGTGAAAAGTGAAAGCTGCTGGTTTGAGATGCGCCAAGCCTAGGCGTCTGCAGTGAAGGGAGGAGTGAAATAAACGCAGTCAGGTTCTCCACTCTTTTCTCGTTTTCTCACTCTTGCGCTGTGCTGCTGATAAACCTGATATACTTTCAATTCTGTTGCTTTGATATAAATATAAATGTGACGAACAAAGTGCATGCCATTTAATTCCATTCGAAAAGCTCATTAATGCGTATAATAATAGATCAACTGAGTCGGAAAAGTACAAAAACAGAGGTGAAACACGTCACAATATCGACGTTGAATAAATAAATACAAGCAATGTAATTTTAGGTGTATACTTGCCAGACTATTATGCTAGCCAGAATATTTTTAATTTATTGCAGTTTGATGTGATATTTTATGTGTTGTATGTAATTGTGACAGAACATTGTAACAACATCCTCCCGAGGGAATGCAGATGCACATTAGCTTTATAGCTAACTGGGACAGCGCATTTGTTGTGCGTTGTCCCTGTATAAATAAATACATGAAAAACTGTTAATATACTCTTAAAACACACATATCATATTGATTGTAGTTGTAGAAAAAAAATGCATTAAATTTCATACAATGTTCTTCTACTTTTAGCTGTTTAACATAATCTTGCGTAAATTTAAATTATAAAAATTAAGACTGTTTTCCACTAATAAAAATGTATGTAAAGTCTTAAGAACCTTTATTTGTATATTTATATAACATGAACCTTGTTCATGAAACTTGTGTATATATGAGTCAATCCAGATCATTTTCCTGCAGAACAAATCCTCTTGAAAACTCTCCTTTGAATTTGTAAACACTTCAGAAAATCAGATTTGACAGTAAAACATATGTGTTCTAATCAATAATGACTTTCAGTGATATGTAAATAAGGCGCACATGCCACTACATTTGGTTAACACAAGTATGGATTGTTGCATCCCCAATAAGCAATTCTACAAGGACAGTCTGGCACTTCTGATTAATAAGTCACAGTTTCTTGTTAAAAGAACCTGCTACTTACTATTCAAACACAAACTTTGAGAAGTGAAGCCTTATAATGCTTGCTATTTGTTGTTTCTTCCTTTTGAGGAAATAGGTTTGCTCTATGCAGTCTGTGCTGAGGAGTATTCAGTAGATTTCCTGCACTGGTTAAAGAAGGATGGAAAGGTCTCTTTTAGGACTTTAAGAACTGCTTTTCTGAACTTCTGTCCGGCAAAGGCATAGATGATAGGGTTGAGGCAGCAGTGACTTAAAGCGATTGTTTCAACCCATTGCATGGCAAGACTTAAATTAATATGCCACTCACAAGAAAGCAAGTGGCCTTTACTCTGCAGGAACGTAAGAAACAAGACAACGTTGTATGGAGTCCAGAAAAGAAAATAAACTGCCACCACAGCCAGGATGAGTCTAATGACTTTATGCCTTTTTTGTGATTTTATTCTGAGCAGAGTAGAGATGATCCGGGAATAGCAAAAGCCCATAATAATCAGAGGGAAAATCAAGCTCAGGAAGTTCATCTTGAGGTAAGTGAATGACATCCAGGCTGAACCTTCAGGAAAATCATATCCGCATGATTTTTTGCTACTCACTTTCTCTTTGGCAAAAATAATATTAGGAAGGGATGCAAACAGACTGAGAATCCACACAAGTAAGGCCAGAGCCAAACCAATTTTTGTAGACTGATTTCTGGAGAAGATGCTATGGGCGTGGACGATGACAACGTAGCGATCCACTGTCATAAGGACCATGAAGAAGATGCTACTGTACAGGCCCAACATGAAGAGACCTGTTATAATATAACACATGAATTTGCCAAAAACCCACTCCTTTATGGCACTGTGAGACCAGAAAGGAAGTGACACAAGAAAGAGTAGATCAGATAGAGCCATGTTGAAGAGGCACACATCTGTTATGTTGGATTTTTGATGAGATCTGATCAGGACCCACATTACCAGACCATTTCCAATGAAGCCAAGAATGAAAACAATGCTGTACAGGGTGGGAAGGAAAACCTCGCTGAAGGCCTTAGTGCTGCCATCATTGCATGGTTCTCCAAATTCTGTTTCATTTTGGTCATAGTAATCACTGAAGTCTGTTGTTGTAGCTTGGAGGGCAGATAAAAAACACACTTTAGGTTCTGCAATATATATTAATATAATAATTAATATATAACATTATATAAACATTAATATATAATAACAGGTATATTTATAATATGTAAAGTATAACATGTTTGTAGTATATTCTAAAATCTTATCAACATAGTTTTCTTTCGGTTTGAAAGTAGACAGAAATAATATGTTACTCCAAGAACCTGACTCTTAGTTTGTGTTCTCCTGACATCTACTGGTCAGACTGTGGTTTTCTTCACATGTTGTAAACTTTGAGATCTTAACATTTTTATTACTTCACACACACACACACACACACACACAAGAGTTTTATTATTTATATATTTTATTAATTATTTATTTCGTCTTCTTTGGAAAACAAAATATGTTTTAAAGAGAAAGGTTTTAAAGGTTTTCCATTTATTTATTTAAATTGTTTAGTTTTCAATTTAGCATTATAATAACTTACCAGCCACAGTTCCTGGGTTCTCTGTCATGTCTCTTGGTTATGACAGCTGAATCTGCGAATTTTTTTGTAACCTACCAGTCAAAAAGCTTTACAAACAGAGGAGTGGCTGTTCACTGATCCGCCCAGAGGCGAGTCTTATACTCGCTTTAATGCCATCAAAAAAGTTAATTTGTATCATTATATCAGCTCATTATAATTCAAACAAGCCTTTTTTTAAACTAATAAATTATTACAGACAATTAGCTACACATTAAAATAATTAAAATTTAAATAAGCATTAACATAGAACAATTTGCATATGCTAATATTATCTTGAATAAACATTTATGTCAAATTGCATATTCCCAGTTCAGATGCCTTTAAACTTTTACAAGCTTTTACAAGTCTTACAAGGTCCTCTTAGCGGACAACTGCAAAGTGGTTAGATTTGATAGTTCATACACTGTAAAAAAATAGCTGTAGAAATTACAGTATTACTGGCAGCTGTTCGCCAGTAACTTACTGTAGATTTAAATGTATGTTATTTACTGGCAACAGGTTGTTCAAAGTTAATTGAACATTAAACATTAATAAGTCTTTATCTTAAAATAACAGCCTCATGCAAACCATTCTGGGAACCAAAATCTGAGAGAAAAAAACAGAAAAAGGTTCCCCAAATGCTTTGCAGGTTGTTATTTTATATTTGTATTCTGTAAAGACAAAGACTTGTTAATGTTTATTCAACTTTGAACAAACTGTTGCCAGTAAATAAAATAAATTAAAAAATTACAGTAAGTTACTGGCGAACAGCTGCATAACTACAGCAATTTTTTACAGTGTACATTTGACTTAATGTAAGTACAATGACTGCTACTAAGTACATAATTAGGTAATTGCTCTGTCACCTTAAAATAAAGTGTTGCCAGAAATTCTAGCAGATTGAGTCTTTTTACAAATGTGTTTTACAAATGCGTTTTTTTGTATTTGACGCCAGAAAATAAAACCTGGTCTGATTTTTTAATTATTATTATTATGGGGCGCAAATTTCGTAGGCAGTGTGTAAATCTGACTGATACAACACAAGGTCGTTTTTATTTTTTAATGCGCGGAAATTTCAGACGAAAATTTTGGACTCAGTGTTCAAAAGAACTTAACAATTATTCACGGATGTCAGTTTGATTTTGAAAATTCCAAAAATGTAACTGATTCATACAGTGAACGTACCAATTTTAGTTTAATCTTAATCAATTCATCATTGCCGTTTAGATCTTGACAAGCAAAGCATTTAACTGTTAAAGTAATTATTAATTGTTCAATTTTTAAACCAAAAATTATGAAAATGTAAGTAATTGTAACAATAAATGAATGCAAAATTTTAATCTAGAAAATTCTAAAGTGTAATTCTAACAATTCATCATTGTCTGTTTTGAATGGTAAACATTGTAACAATTTATGCAGTTCTGCAAAATAATTTATTGTTGCAATTAGAGTTTAAATTATAAAAAAAACCAAATATATATATGAATGAACTCATTAACTGTCATGATCAGCTGGATGTGCCACCCTGCTAATGGCAATCCAGCTCCCTGCAAACTGTGTGTGTATGTTTTGTGTCTGTTTTCATTCATGGACTCCTTTCAATGTACTCTTGTCACCGCCTATCTCATATGTTGTCACGGTCCCCAACGGTGACATTAACGTTGGATTTTGAAGCCAAAAGCTAATTTAATTATAACAACAAATCAGTAAATGTTGATTTTTTTAATGCAGAACATTTACAATATTTTTTTTTTACATGTAATTCTAACAATTCATCATTGTTAGCTTTTTTTAGTGAAAACTGACGAATAAGTAATTCTACCAATTAATTCTTTGTTGGTTAGATTTTAGATGCCAGAGCTCTAACAATTTAGGTAAATATAACAATAAGTTTTGATTTTAATCTAAATTAGAATTTTTTTTTTTTTAATTGAAAAGTCAAATTATTCATGCAGTCCTATAGCTTCAACGCAGTTGGTAAAGATTTTAAATTAAATTGATTAGTTAGTTAAAGCTTTTTTTTTTTAAATTGATGAAATCTTAATTAAACATTTAGACTTATAAATACTTACACAAGTGTTTCAGTATTGCTTAAGAAAAAAACGTTCATTTTCGTATTCGCTATTGGTAAAATTTTTAATTCTAACAAAATTCTAACAATGTCAGTCATTCTAAGAATTCACTGATTGTTGTCAGTTAAATTTTAAATGCTGAAAATTCTACAATTTTAGTATTAAATTATATTACATTGATAGAATTTGAAACATTCTAAAACCAAACAACAGCCATTACATATTAGTGCAAAATATAATTGCATGATAAATTGTAATGAATTAATTTCATACTCAATGATCTTCTGTTTAACCATATTCTTGTTAGGCTTACCATATTACCTTTTGATCACACATCTCTACATGGCACAATTTGGGAGGTCAAAGTTCAAAACAGGAACATTGGCATGAAATTGCATTTCCGGTCTCCCGAACTGAAATCACTGGAATGAAAATTATATGACACTAAACACAACTGTTTCCGTGCAAGCAGCCGGGGATTTCCTTCAGGAAATGCAAATTGTTTGTTGATTTATGTGAATAAATCGGTAAGGTTGAGGGTTGTTCCTTTTGACAAAGCACTTCTTCATTTAATTGGGATTTCAAGAAATGTCAGGCTCCTCTGTCCCAGGGTCAGGTCGGGCAGTAAGTACACAGTTAGACGTCTCAGATCCCATAAATACATTTGGCTCCTGATGCGATAAAGGCTGAAAAAGCCCTCAAGCGCTGGTGTCTGCGTGACCCTCGACTCCATTGGTCAGAGATGAGACTGAGATTGCGCCGGGCAGCCCTCCCTGCATATACAAATGAAGAGGGGGCTACAATGAATGTCAGCCCATTTTATGTTTAAACTAAAATTGTTGAGGGATGTGGAAATCGAAACCGTCTGGCATCTAATGCTGGAATCGAGTCGAACTGAAGTGGGAGAACATGAGAGATCGCTTTATTGACAAAAACAGACTGTAGAGTACAGACTGCCTGTCCACGCATCCCCTGGTCTCCATTAGGTCCTCTTCACCCTAACTCTGAAGTAATGGCTCCCTGGGACACTTGATGAGCCCCTGGGCCACTCGAGTGAGGTTAGGAGGCCGGCATGGACGCGTGCCACAGCTGCAGCCATTATCCAGAGCAAGTGGACGCCGTTGAAGAGAGCTACAACACTCGCTGCTTCCACGTCACAGCCACAATCTGCCATGTTTCCCGAAATGGCATTGATCCGGGCTTATGACGGCGGCAGCTCTCCGGTCACGCTGCATTTCAGAGGCAATTTACTCGCATCTGCTCCGATAAGCAATTTCAGACACAATGTCTTATTTGTGTCGTGTCGCCTCACACATTTCATGACAGAAAGCCTTTTATCACCACATGCAAACATTGTTGTGCCCTCTGCTGTGGAATTGATCTATCTCGTCTTGTCATTTCTCCCAATTTGTTAGTCACTCAAAACTGCCCAAATGCTGGGGGGGTAAGGGATATTATCTAGCATCCTTTTTGTTGGTATGACTCAAAACCATGGATAAGTTGGGGTCTTAAAGGAATAGTTCAGTCCAAAATTTAAATGCTGGAGTTATCTTTACCGTAAAATTTGCGGTAAAAAAACGGCAGCTGTGATTGCCATAATAAAACCGTGAAATATACAGTAACAATATCTTTTGTTTTATGGAAAGAATTATTAAACTGAAATGTGCAATAAACATTACATCTAACATACAACCCTAATAAACATAACTGATACCAAAAAAAAAAAAAACTAAGAAGAAACATAGTTATTTTAAAACGTAAAAACATCAAATTCAAACAAAATTTAAAAAGCAATGCAGGGAATATCAGTTTAAAGTGTTTTCCTGTAAATTTACCATGAGTTTACCATTAACCATTTAATGGGTTTTTACCGTATCATTTAACAGTTTTTTACCGTTAAAATCACGGTAATTTTTTACAGTGATGACCAGTGTTGTCTGTCTGGAGCAGTTAAAATGCTCTTCACTGTATTTTATTTAGTGTTTCATGGAAGAAAGTTATTTACGTAAATAACAGGGAGTAAGTAATGGAAGAATCTGTTCCTTTTTTGGCTTTGATCTAATTTTTGTGTTTTGATTATCATTCTGCCTTCACATGCTATCTGAATTATCAATTAATCAAGCAGTGCTGGGTAGTATCATGTAATCTTGAGATTTCCCTGGAAATATGTACTTATAATTAGATTTTAAAATACTTCAGAATCAGGTTAGAGTTACTTTTCATCAGTATGGCATATGGACATGCTATTTAAATTGATGTAATAAACAAAAAAAGTAATCTATAAGTAGTCCAATTTGTATTACCCAAAATGTGTAACGTAATGGTTTGCTTTACTACAATTTTTGTCATGTAATTTAGAATCACTAATGGACTACAATTTTTTTAAGTAATTTGCAACTGGGAAACTTTCTAAACTTGGGGCAAAGAAACCATTGCTGTTACTGTTGTGTATATTTATTTATATAAATAATCATTTGATTCATTGTGCGTATTGTAAACAATAAACTTTCACTTATTTGGCTAAAACATTTGGAATCATCAGCCAACTGAATATCATCAATGTATTTTATTCAAAATCTGATGGAGATTGGCTAAATATCTTTTAATAAGAGTTCCTCTAGAAATAGGCAAGAATGAGTTCATAAATGGACCGTCCACCATGATTCCTGTTCTTTCTGATGACGAACACATAAATATGACAAACTCGTTATTACAAAAGCGGAAAATGGCAAGTTTTTAAAAAAGTACATGACAACAAGCTTATTAGCAGCATTTGCTAAGGCAGGCATAGCTATTGTTCAAATTTGTTCCATAATTCTACAATTATTAAACTTGGCATGCAACTCTGCCTGGACCATTTTTGGACATGAATGTCTTTAGCAAGAAAGCACCTCATGACACATCTTAAAGTGAGAGTTACTCCAAAAATGAAAAACTTGACTTTCGCAGTGTGGAGAAAAAAATACTAGCCAATGGCTTAGCTGTTTGTTTACCAACATTTTTCTGCTAAAAAAAACAATAAAAGCCCAATAGTAAATATTACAGAAATTCTAATGGTTTCCATTCCAACTTTTTCCAGTAAAATCATTATGTTGTGTTTTGGGCATTTTTCCAGTAGGACTTAACATCCCACCAATAGAATCCATCACATTCCAGTAGACATCATCATAGTTTCTATTAAAACCAATACAATTCCCATTATAACCATTAAATCCATTGTGTTTCAGGCAGGGTTTTATTCAGCAGGAGAAGAGAAGAAAAAATGTTTTGGAACAACATAACGTTCACTAAATGATGACAGGATTTGAATATTTGAATGAACTATGCCTTTAAACTCCATCACACTAAAATCACAACGTTTTATGACTTTTAAAGGCGACCATTTACCCATAAGTCAGTAATAACTCAGTAATTTCTATATTTTGTTGTAGTGTGTCAGTAAAAAATCAACACAGTCCCAAAACCAATTCTTACGTATTTTACATATTGGCAAATCTTTGCTAATTCATACAAATTCATATGACCTCACTCGTATGATTGTGTACGATTTCTTTAAACCGCAGTGACGGGTAGGTTTAGGGGCGGGTTAGGTGTAGGTCATTTGTACAAATTCATAAATGGCCAACTTGTAAAATACAGTAAATTTAGCAAAAATCCTATTAATTTGTACAAGTGAGGTCGAATTTGTTGCTGTGAGATTGGGTTCCATTTTCTTCATAAAACATAAAAATCTTCTTTTACTGGAATATTTAGATAATTTTAAAAGCATAAAAGTGTATTTGTGGCTAGCGTCTCTGTCAGTTCATGACAGATCGATTCTTGTCGTTCGTAAGTGCCGTGGATTAGTCTCTGTGAATTATGGCAAACATTTTCTCAGCTCATTAGCATTTCAAGCAAGGTATTAAAGAACATTCTTGATGTTTTTCTCTTGTTATCATAAGAGCTGATCCTGAGAACAAAGAGCGAGAGGAAGGAGATAAGACCGAGGAAAACAGTGTGTGTGTTCGGTGGCAAGAAAATGTCAGAGTTTAATTAGGAGGTACGTCTCTGGGTTTAGGGTGTTCGTAATTATCACATCCAGCTCCGTCCTCGCCTGGGGCAGGAGCTACACATGCTGCCATTACCAAAGGTAAATTCAATAACACGCTCACTCCTGAAGAAGGTTTGGGACTAATGGGAGAGGGGAGGCAGTGCTGTTGGACCAAAATATCCCCTCAGGTGAGAGCTGTTGTAACGAGTGCAATACATATGAGGTGTCTTATGTGTTCAAGTTACAACGTGAATGTACTCGACTGCTACCTACAGCAAAACAAGGGTTCTGTGCTGAATGGGTTCGGTTAGCCCAAGAACTAAATCACATTTAATGGTGCATATGAGTTATATGCCTTGTGAAGACCCTGTTCATGCTGAAATTTGACCGATGTTTTCTAAACAAACTATCATTTCAACTTCAGACTAGCAGAGTAACAGTGGTTTACCAGAGGAGCTAGACGCAAAATCAATTATTTTTTCATTTAATTTGTTAAATCTTATGGAATTAAAAGGAAGTACAGTATCAGATGATAATATAGAAGTATTGCGATATAAATATGAGAATTCCATATTAATACCAAAATATATACTCCAACATCCAAAATGTTATGGTACAGTAAATAATAATATTTAATAATAATAAGAAACGTTATTTGTATGTGACCTTTCAAAAATAATTTCCAAGTTGTATTTGATTCAATGTGTTATTTGCTGTTCCTGTAATTACTTTAACTCTTTATAAGGCACCCATTGAAATAATTAGAAATTCATAATTTCAACCCTGGAATGTTGTCGGGGGCTATAATTTTTCCGTTAATGTTAAAAACACACATAAAATAGAAATAAATACATAAAATGTAAAATACATAAAATAATTTTTTTTACCTTTGTTTTATAATTTTTTTCTTTATATGCTATAGACTTTTCCAAAAGCTGGATATATACAAAAATGTAGAGTTTAGATCTACTGAAAACGAGGAATACTGACAAATATGTAAATATATAATAACAAGATAGCACACTAGTCTAGGTGGTAGCACTTATCTTAGCAGTAATAAGGCTCACAGTAAAAATAAAGACCAATGTATGCCATAATTATACAAACTGAGTTAAAACATTATATTTCACTATTTATGGTTTGATAATTTCAATAAATCTCCCACTGAATCACTGCATAATGTTATACAAACCTGTGTTAACATTACGTACTATTGTTCTACATTTCTATGCATTATTTGTATAAACATAAAAAGGTCCCGCATCGGGCGTATGTCTAAATATAGACATACAGGCAGTTACCTGAATAGGGCGTATGATCAAATATG
>JAUCMT010000059.1:15150048-15175391 GCA_032357475.1 Enteromius thamalakanensis
GCAACACCCTGGCAACCAGCCAGAACACCCAGGAACCACCCAGAACACAGGTATAGCACTGCCATAATAACCAGTCACAACACCTCCATAGCAGTGTCACAGAAATTACCTAGAACACCTGAGCACACACATAGCAACACCCTGGCAACCAGCCAGAACACCCAGGAACCACCCAGAACACAGGTATAGCACTGCCATAATAACCAGTCATAACACCTCCATAGCAGTGTCACAGAAATTACCTAGAACACCTGAGCACACACATAGCAACACCCTGGCAACCACCCAGAATGCTGTGAGACTCTCTCTCTCTCTGTCTGTCCTGTATGAAGAGCGCACAGGGTTTCAGCTGCGTCCGGTGGCAGGTCTACTCTCTGCTCGGGATTTTCTGGCCAGCCTGGCGTTCCGCGTGTTCCAGTGCACACAATACATACGACACGCTTCCTCCCCCATGCACTCGCCTGAACCGTAAGACACTTCCTGTCACACTGTTTACACTTATGAAGGCACTTCCTGTTTATTATGCATTTGATTTGCGTCCGGACATCTGCTTAGTAAAGTAATGTTCACTACGAAAACAATGGCTCAGCATTTCAAGTCAATGTTTTCCTCTCCAGGGATTGTGTTCATGAACTTCTCGGACATGTGCCAATATTGGCTGACAGAACATTTGCACAGTTTTCTCAGGTAAAACGTCAACTATATGTACATATCTCATATTTACTAATAAATTCGATCTGTGTTTTGATTTCAATTCTGTTCTCTCAGAGTATCGGTCTGGCCTCACTTGGAGCTTCTGATGAAGATATCGAGAAACTGTCAACAGTGAGTACAAAACATCTGCCGTCTTTCTCAAACGCTGCTCTAGTGACAGCTCTGGGTGTGTTTTCAGCTGTACTGGTTCACGGTGGAGTTTGGACTGTGTAAGCAAGCAGGGACGGTCAAAGCGTACGGCGCAGGACTGCTCTCGTCTTACGGCGAGCTGGTGGTGGGTGACAGTCGGTCATTTGTAAAATCAGTTATTTTACTGCTTTTTATGATAAAACCATTTACTGTCACCCATTTTTTCAGCATTCTCTCTCAGATGAGCCAGAGCGAAGAGAATTTGACCCAGATGTTGTAGCTGTTCAGCCGTACCAGGACCAGACTTACCAGCCCGTCTATTTTGTGTCTGAAAGCTTCTCAGATGCTACAGAGAAACTGAGGTGAGCTGCATCAAATAATCTGATGCTGTCAGAACTGTGGGTTTGGTCATTATATAGATAGTGAAAATAAATGTCAAAACTTGCTTATGAAACATTGTCTAAGAATAAAATGCTTAATAAAACAAATGCTCACTAATAACAATTACTTGCAGTTGAATCATTACTGTTATTTATTCATGTATATATAAAATGTGTTAAAAGTGATTTTTTCCTATAATTTAATCATACAGCACAAAATTACAAATGACATAATTACAATTATTCTCAAAATGAAAACAACAACAAAACATTGTGTTTTTATATATGCATTTGGAAATTATAAGAATACTCCATAAAACAAATTAGAATAAAAATTAGAATTTCAATAATTACAACTAGATTTATTTAATTACGAGAGTTGCTAAATTATTATGCAATATTATACAATATTATGTAATAAATGTATAATAATTAAACATTAAACTCTAAGAATTAATTGACTAATTAATTTATTTAAAAAATAAAAGGTGCAAAATTATATTTATTAAATACGTTTGCAATTTATTTTTTATTGTTTGCCATGACATAATTAAAACTGTTAATTTTTTTATGTATTTATGTATGATGCATAACATGTCCATAACTTTTTCAAATGGACAAGACTTTTGATTGAAATATTTATGAATATACAGGACAAATAGTGTATTTTAGATTAATTAGAAATGTTCTAGCTATATGTGGCTTCTTCTTCTTATGTAACTACATAAATTGAATTTATCTAATTTAAAATACTCTAAATGTATTTTAAAAAATGTAAGATTAAAAATGTATATATTACTTGTTTGCAGTGAAATAATTACAGTTGTTTGTAAAAAAATAATTCTACTCATTTGTTTTTAAAACAGAGCATATGTGACCCGCATCAAGAGACCATTTTCTGTGCGGTTTGACCCGTACACAGACAGCATAGAAGTGCTGGACAACCCTCTGAAGATCCAGCAGGGGCTGGAGACCATTAAAGATGAACTGAAGATTCTCACGGACGCCCTGAATGTGTTGGCTTGATTCTGCCGTGAGGAGCCAATCAGCTGTCTCGTTCCTCTCTGCTTCATATGTGACGGTCTCATCGTTATGCTCTGTGTTTATGTCTACATCTGCTGCTACAGATGTTGTTGCTTTTAAAACGCTGAGTGCCAACCTCAAAACCTCACTTCGGTAGTTGATTGCAGAAAGCTTAAAGGGATAGCTCTCCCAAAAATTCTGTCTCTATTTATTCACCCCGAGAAAGTTGTTTCAAGTCTTTACGACCTTCTCTGGAACATCAAAGAAGATATTTTGAATAATACTGGTAGCTAGTTTTGTTTTGACTTCCATTGTATTTTTGTCCATATAATGGAAGCCAATGGTAACCAAGACGGCTTGGTTACCAACATTCTTCAGAATATGTTCTTTCAAGTTCCAGAGACAAAAGAAAGTCTTTAGTAGATATATTATGTATGGGTAAACAAACAGTTCTTATTCCCATTGAATTACATTGCATAGACAAAAAATAAATAAATAAAATAATGACAGTAGAAGCTGAAACGATTTAGTTACAATTTTCAAAATATGTTTTTAGTAGATTTTAAATCTTGAGAACCAGTTCATAGTTATATTGTATAGACAAAAGACATACTGACATTCAGTGGAAGCTCAAGACGTTTACAGTAGTTGTCATCATTTTTCTAAATATGTTTAGGTAAATATTTTAAATGTCAGTAACCAAAAATTTTCATTTCACATTTACCGTTTTTTTTTTTTCTGTCCATTAAATGCAATGTAAAATAGTTTTGGTTCCTATTGACTTCAACTGTACACACACACACACACACACACACACGCACACACACACACACACACACACACACATATATACACACACAGTTGAAATGGGAACTGTTTGGTTGCCAACATTCTCCAAAATATCTTCTTGGTATAAATTTAGATAATGCAAACCAAATGCCATTGGTTCACATTGACTTCAATTAAAAGAATGGATAAATAAAGAGAGGTAAAGGGGACTGAAGCTATTTGGTTACCAAAAGTTCTACAAAATCTATTTTTGAAATATATTTAAAATGTTGGTAATCAACCAGTTTTTGTTCCATTGGCTTACATTGCACAAAAAATATAATGGAAGTCAATGGAAACCTAGTGTTTAAAACTGGTTACCAACATTCTGTTCATGTTCCACACAAGAGAGAACGTCATACAGGTTTGAAATGACATGAAGATAGAAAAAAATAATAACATTTTCATTTTAGATAAACTACTTGGCTGAATTAATCACTATAATAGAAATTGTGTCAATATGACATATTATTATTATTTTTATTTATTTATTTTTTCCAGATAGATCTTACCCAGTGTAAAAATAGTATTAAAGCTATCGAAGCCAAAAGTTATTTAATACCACTAAATAAAGTTCTACATAAAATATGTATAGTATATAATCAAATATGTATTAGAAATAAAAATATCTGAATGTATCAGTGTTCCAACTATATTCTTAAAACACTCCATCACAAATGGTGGAAATATTTTATTAATATTGAACACAGCGAAACAATACAGGCGTACTGACTGTTGCCTGCTCATGTTATCTGTCTCCAGAAAATGAAATATGAATGTTGCAATAGCCTATCTCTGCAGACAAAGCCGTTTCTATTATTTAAGCGTAAATAAAGCCGCAAGGAAACCATGTGCAAAGTGACTATGATGTGCTAATATAAAGAAATATGTTTGAAAATATCCCAAACTATTTGTGGTTGATTTTCTGATGTTACCTTCAATCGCACCTTCCAGGAATTGCACGACGTCTGAAAATGTTGAAAACTAGATAGATACATGGTTTGTTTTCAATCAAACAACCACCAGGTGGTAGTGTAAGCATGTGCGTGGGCGAGGCGTTCAACACGAGCACGTTTCGGGTGAGAGGACAGCATAATGACTAGGGCTTTTGTAAGGGTCATGTCCTGAGGTTAGGAATGGGATAAGGATTCAACTTTTGGATCTAGTTGGCGGGAAAGATCTGCCATTCGAATACGCAACCGACCACTAAATACATTCCGTCATGTAATAAATCAGTAGGTGTAGGATATTCCTCTAAGTCTGAGATGTTCCTGACGGTTGTAGTTTGCATCATTTTAACCATTAAAGTGAGGTCACTGAGTTTAAAACAAAAAGCTAGTCATGCTAAATATTAGATATTGCTGACTGTAGCCTCCCGAGCTTTTTATCGATGGCCTGTAATGATTTGTGCTGGACTGGTTGGTCCTGTATCACAGGCAGGTCTATCCATTATTGCACGTGGCAATGTGACTAAGATGAAAATGCTGCTTACTGAATGGAGTGAATGATTTATTGCAAGGCCCTACAGATCTTTTGGGTTTCCTGCTTCCCTCATCTGATGGATAATAGGAGACAGAGGAAGAGAGGTTTAATGTCTTTATAATGGTGCTTCCAGTAACAGAGTGCATTGATAATTCATGCCAGCAGCAGACCCTTTTTTTTTCTTGTAGGGCTATTCGCCATTTCACCTGTTTTCACACAAAATAGAGTCATAGTTTGTCAAATTCTGTAATTTCTCACCTGTTTAGAAGCAAATATTTTTATATAAATTAAAAAATATATATATTTAATGGAAAAAACAGCTTTGGTTTAGATGAGGACTTTTGAACGCACATCTTGGCCTACTTTATTTAACTACTAAGTTAAGTTTAAATATTTTAATTGGAGATTTCTAGTCCTTATATGAGTTTCCATCGCATGTTCATTGGTCTATCCAAGCATATATTTTAATAAAAACGCATATTCAATAACAGTAGCCTATATATATATATATGCATATTGATTACATGATACTGCTGATTTAAAACCATATTAAGATGCGTTCTAGTAAGGCAGTAGTAGACATTTTGGCCCTGCATTTCATATCAGATGGAGACTAGTGTCCATGAAGAATAAAATCTACATCAAATAATGGCCCTTATTGCTTTGTCAGGTGATGGATGACATTTCCAAGTAATTCAATCAAAGCAATTTAAGTTCAATTCAAGTCCAGCTAATTCTTCATTATCCTCTCAGTGCTCTGAACGGGTCAGCCTGTAAAGTGAATTACCATCATTACAGCCACTATTCGCGTGAGGATCGATAAGGCAGGTGGATAACAGAGGAAATGACGGCAGAAAGCGTTTCATCTTCATCCCGGGCACTTTCCATTGTAAAATGTTACAGTCCTGCAGTTAACTGATAACACGCTGCTACTGATGACGTTTGCATTTCTAAAACGTGTAACTTTTAATGCACTTTAATTGCACGGTATTAGTGATTTTCGATGTTTTAAACCGCGCGTAACGATTACGCCGTTTACATCATTTGGGAAGTATTTGCCAGACGCCGTTACATTCTGGGAACGCGCAGAAAATGTCGGATTTTAATACGGTGTTATGACATATTAGCTAGTGTTCATTGACCTTTTTTGTGATCTGGAATTCTTGGAAAACAGCAGCAGGGAACTCGGTCGGGCTGCTTGACTGAGACCGCTTCACGGACATGCGCGCCTGAGGCGCGGGGGGTGGAAGGGGTGTTAAGGGGCGGGTTTGGGTATATAATACTTCTCTCAGAGAACTTTTGCCTGTCGCCTGCTTTTTGGGACAGCTCCACACACCATCTTAACACCAACTGGGGAAACTAAACCGACCTTCTTAACCAAATACAACAGCACAGCATTTTTTTTTCATGTTGACATGGAGGACCAACTAAAACATCATTCTTTTTGCCATACCTGCTTGAGAACAGACAGTATCGTAAATAAGGTAAATAAAGTATTTTTACAACCTTTACGGAATCTTGGACATATCTGGAGATGTCTGCAATAAGCTCCCTTGAATAAAAAAAAATCGTTTATACAGGCTTGCAAAAATTTGCAAGTATCCTATTTTAAAAATTAGAAATTGACAAGATACGGTTAGATTTGTTTTAATCTCTTGCAGGAACGGTTCGCGTAACGCACTGGAGATGTTTTTGTCACTGCTAACAGCTCTAAACAGCTCAACTGCTAAATAAGGACTATAAGGCATTGTAAACAATAGCCCTATGCGTTTTTGCAAAGCTGCTTTGAAACGCGCTTTCCAAATAAAAACCGACTTGACACTTTATTCTGGATACGCGCGCAGGAGAAAGAAGTTGCGCAAGGGGGCGACAGCAGTTTAAATGAGCTGGATTTAAGGAAATTATATGCTGAGTTGTGAGGAATGAGATAGCTGGGTATATTGAGCAGTCTTGCAACTTGTTGAAGGTTGTGTAAGAGTGTAAAGGAGGAGATAAAAGATCGAACTTCAAACGTTAAGCGGATAATGAAAATGTCGATGCATGCATGCATGTAGAGTTCATGCGAATATAATGCACTGGAGGAACAAATGACAGATACCAACGGACGATGTTGAGGATAATTCATCAGACGTTAAAGCGTCATCTTTATGGTGAAAGATTACATGCATATTTGAAAAAGTGCACAGTTGGATGTCATGCATGCTCAAGAATGTATTAAGAACTGCATAGGAGGATTACTGGAGAATGACAAATTACAGTTCCTCGTGACGGCTTATGACCAACAACATTATTTTAATATCATAACATATTCAGTAAAAAAAAAATGCTACAATGCATGCTTTCCAGGTCAAGCTTTTCCATACTGTACATTGACATACTGATTTTCACCATGTGATCAGGCAGATAATTGAAAAGTCGATTTCCATGCATGCACACACTAAATGACTGAATTCAATGCTAATATAATAGTTACTTTAGGAAAAAAAAATTGGGTATACATGGGGTCTTCACAAAAAGAGCAGCTTTATACTTTAAAGCGAAATGCACAAGTTAAAACTGTCTAAACTAACTGTCTCCGCAGGTCATAAAGATGTACTGGTCCATACGGATGCCCATATGCATACTGTTTTTAACCCTGTCTGCCTTCGAAGTGGCTTCAGCTGAAACGTTATGCGGCGGAGAGCTGGTGGACGCGCTACAGTTTGTGTGTGAAGACAGAGGTTTCTATTTCAGTACGTACATTTGCACTTTGTATTTTCTTCGCTTTTGCCTAGGAGCTGGAAAGTCTGCCAATTGTATGTCACGAATGACCAGAGTTACGAGCAAAGTCTCGGCAGATTGTGCTGACTGGGCGCATTCTCTCACGATATCTGTGATTGCATATGAAAGGGATGCTAAATGAGCCACAATGGCCTGGTTGTTTACTTGCACATTCCACCAGGGAAAGTAATAGTACCCAAGTGGCATTCCATTCACCTCTCCAGAAATGTTCCCAGGCTACACTCAATTGAAAAAAAAAAAAAAAAGTTGTTTGTCTTCTTACACGGCTGGATGGATTGAGACAGCTTCATTACTAGTTTAGCGTAACAGATATTAACCAATACGTTTAATGCGGTATATCCGATAAATCTGCTGGTTGTAGACCACTCGCATGCACGGAGGGGTCGAGAGCACAACATTTAAAATATTTGTCGTCTTCTTCACGCCTGCACTGACAAGCAGACAAGGCCTTTGTGTTCTTTTGGCCGCAGAAGCCTAACTACCCCGAAAGATCATTATCCAATTTGGGCCAGCGCAGATTTTCCCCCCTCTATCCACCAGATCCACTCTTGTTCAATGTTTCCCATCCTACAATCAAGAACTCCCTTGTAGATTGTGGCAACTGTGAGAAGCAAAAATCGTTCGCATAATATTTGACTGAAAATCAATTGCTCCTTCCTTTTCCCGGCCCGGCTCCCTCTCCTCCATTACTGTGTCCTGTATCTTCACTCTTTCATGCCAAGTCTGTTCTTCTACCCCTCCCCCCTTCCTCTCTCTCATGCTCTCTTTATCTCTGCTGAGCTGGCAAAGGACAAGGTCAAAGGATATCCACCATTTACTCATCCAAACAGAAGCAAAGACTTTTGCCCTTCAACTCTTTCGCTGGCTTATTTGTAGGCTTTCGATCTTCTGTTTCTGGGAACGCGCTGCCGGCGAATTCTTCCGAAACCGATTCGGAACAGCTCAATTAGACAGCATAACAAGATCAATCCGGACGAGAAAACAAATAAACAGAAACCATTTTATGCCACAGATTTGGGCTTTATTATACACCGCAGATGCGTCCCAGTCAAAACACAATGAATCGATAATGAAATCTGCTTTGACAATAGAATCAGGCCACTGTAGCTTGATTTACATTGACTTGTTAGTAGGGTTTGAATGTGTTTGCATGTTTAATGGTGACTGTTTAGACAGCCTGAGCCAGATCTCCTTTTTGCCTTGCTGGTTTGATAGTCTGGTTTAAGATGGTTAGATGGTTTTACAACATGGCTATTTTGGTGGTTAGGAAAAAAAAAACGTAAACAAGTCTATACTAGTTTGCTGGTCTTAGCTGCTATGTTGGCTGTAATAGTTTGTTTTTTCAGCTTGTCAGGTGGATTACTAGTTGCACACCCTCATCACTTCAAACTAGCAAACCTGCTGGTTTAATCAGGCATTTGTTCAATCTGACTATTTGACAAAGCCCCAAACCCATCTAAATCAAAATCTGACTTATATGCAGTGGCGGTTTTAGGCATTGGCGAACGGGGCAGCATTTTTTCCATTACACGTCGGGGGACGTCACAAGCACTTGGGGAAAATTAATCATCTGCGCCCTTAAGCCGTTTTCTATTGTCTATCATACCTGCGACTATGGAGTCTAAATAGTTTCAAATCTAGCGCACATAAAAACAAGACGTGGAAAACCATTCTCGTGAGGGGGCGCTAGAGCACAGAACACTATGTGTGTAAAAATGGCGCTATGTAGCGTTCACTCAATTTAGAATACTATACTTACATTATTTCTTCATATCACACATTTAAGCTGATCTTTAAAGAAAAAAACATAACGGCATACACTATCCGCCTTCACGTCGTCAAACATCAATACATTATTGTTACATAATTTCCATAACTGACAATTGCATATTGATAATTTACTCACCCTCATGTCTTTCCGAAACTGCATATCTTTTGTTTTTTCTTCATTGCATAGACAAAATAGTGGTTTGGAATGCAGGTTTGGAATTGAGAGTGAGTAAATAATGACAGAATTGAGTGAATTTGTCAAAATGTAACCAGATCAATACTAAAGTGTCTTGAACTCATGATCTTCATTTGTATCTCCGCAGGTCGACCAACCAGCAGGTCGAACAGTCGGCGTTCTCAAAATCGTGGGATTGTGGAAGAGTGTTGCTTTAACAGTTGTAACCTAGCTCTTCTAGAACAGTACTGCGCCAAACCTGCCAAGTCAGAGAGGGACGTTTCAGCCACATCCCTACAGGTCATCCCGCTGATGCCCACATTAAAACAGGTATGTTGGCCGTGGGGAAACAACAAAAACTCTCCAGCGCTTTATCACGCTCACCATCTTGATTGTCCTGTTCTTTCTGCTGAACTTGTACATCCTGGCATGTGGGTTTAAGAAAACAGTAAGCCAGAGTGTGGAACTAGTAAGCAAGTATTGCCTCAAAACTGCTGACCAAGTGGAAAAAGATATGATAGAAGAGGTCATACATGGGTTGAAATTTTCCTGTTGATTTACATAACATACTTGGATTGGGTTACAAGAACAGGATCGCTCAAAATGACCTGGATGTTGACTAAGTCATTGGACAGCTTGCTTGTTAATCTCCATTTTGAGTTTTCAATGAGGTTTGTCTATGTCAATACATGTTTAAGAGATAGTTTGCCCAAAATTCATCATGTCCTTCCAAACGTGGAGCATGAAAGAAGGTATTTAGAAGAAATTTTTAACCATTTTTGTCCATATGAAGAAAGTCAATGGGGTGCAACAATGAACCCCATTGAGATTTACTGTATGGACTAAAAAACAAGGAGACTATTGGGAAAAATATGAATTTTGGAAGAATGACATTTTTGGGTGAACTAACCCTTTAAGAAGAAATTCAATTGGATTCACGAGTGGTTGTCTTGGTGGTTGAATGATTTTGGGCTATTATTCTGAGTTTTGAGGGTTTTGAATCATTTTTAAAAAAAATATCATCCAGTAGAAACTGTCTATGAGAATTCTGACCGTACTTTTGAGCCAGTTCCTAAAGTTATTGTATTTCTCACAACAGGAGGTCCCAAGAAAACACGTGACCGTGAAATATTCCAAATATGACATGTGGCAACGAAAGGCCGCCCAGAGGCTACGGAGGGGCGTCCCCGCCATCCTGCGGGCCAAGAAGTTTAGGCGGCAGGCGGAGAGAATCAGGGCCCAAGAGCAACTGCACCACCACAGGCCTCTCATCACGCTTCCCAGCAAGCTGCCGCCCATCCTTCTTCCCACAGAAGACTACGTCAGCCACAAGTGAAACCAGGATCATTTGCACAGAGTCGATGAAAAAAAGACTAGGGGATCAAAGCTTTTTGTCTCTGACGTCATTTCTGTGGCAGTCCTCAACAACCCTTCTTCCTTCCCCACCAGACGTGCTCACACGCTCTTCCAGTTTCTATTCTTGCTGTTTCGTTCACCAACAAAAAGGCACATCACAAACGAGAGGAATGCAAATCAGGTGAAGAAGCAAAGGAAAGAACGAAGACGCCGGGAAATGTTTCGCCGGTTCGGAGGACATTGGAGCGCAAGGAACAGCTAGAGCTAGCATGAAAGAACCCATTCCACTGCATTCTCCCGAGACAAAAGTATCTCTCTTTTAGTCCTTTTACATATTAGTTTGCACCTGTAACTATAAAGGGACATCCACACTGTAAGGAATTGTTGTAAAAGTAGATTCCTGTTCCAGCACCTTGTAATCACAAATGAAAAGCAGAGAAGAGTCTGCGAATTGCACATCGCCACGGATTACGTCAAAGTTCTTGTTAAGTAAATAAAAAAAGGCACTATTTTTTTATGGACTATGAACGCGTAGCTCAAAAAATGTCATGGTGCTAGCTTTGGGAACGGACTCAAAGGAGAAGGGGTTGAAAAGCACGTTTTTTTTTTTCCTTCGAAACTTTATTAAACTTTCCATTTTAAGGAAAGTGTGACTTTTGAAAGAGAAAACAAAAGCAGGAGGGATATCGCTGCATGCAGACGTGTGCATCGGGTCCCGACGCTGCCGTCGCGATAAAGGAAGGAGCAAGTGTGGGGACGCCGAAGGGATCATGTTCGAACGCCTGGACGTGGAGAACTCGTCTCATTCGAGCGTGGCTGCACAAAACCCCTGCTTTGCACTGCAGGAAGAAAGACATTGTGACCTTGAAAAAGTGGGATGTTTGTATTTTCTATGTTCTTTTCGTGAAAACGCTTCAAGGAAAAAAGGAAAAAAAAAAAAGCCCAGTTTGGTTTCTGGTACCGTGACATTCTTCTTGTTGCAACATAGGCTTTGTGTTTTTGTAACGTTATTTTACAGTTCTGAAAAAAGGCACAAATATCAATTCAAAGGGAAAAAACGCAATAATGTCAACTAACATATATTTTTAACGTTTATCCGTAGTATTCACATGCTTTTGCCTGAAAACAAATACTTGAATATATATATATAAATATAAATATGAAAATATATAATTAGTTTCCAGGGACATCATGTAATATTCTCTTAGTCTGAGCTGTATCTTGCGTAATGAGCCGCCAAGCTTCTTTTTGTTTGTTTGTTTAAGTACAAATATGGGCACTGTATAAAGGCATTATTTATTTTGTTATAAAATTATATATATTAAAATCGGTCCAAATACAGTAATATACATAGCACTGATGCTCAACTGATGGATTTTATTTTATATGCTCTCTTATTTTCCCATTTTACATGTAAATGCTTTTTGTAGATGCTTTGTACCAAAAAATATTTCCTTTTCTTTTCTTTTTTCTTTTGGTTCGCCACAGAGCTATTTTAAAATCAATATTTTAACAGCAGCTGTAGCCTGGATCGCTTAGGCATGTTGTAATACAAAAATAGGCACATACTCAAAAGACTCTCTCTCTGTCTCCCGCATGGCTTTTTAATCTGCCAAATGGATTTCTGTTTTTAAAAAAACTAAAACCAATACAAAAAAAAAAAAAGGATCTGGATGACCCGGTCTCTATATGCCGTGATTGTACACAACCCACTACAGTTCAAGCCACTTTGGTTCTGTTAGTCGTATCGTCATCGTTTTTGGCTTTCTCTAAGGTAATCCGCAAAAAGAAAGCCATGTTTTTGGGGTGGAGAAGAGCCTGCAGGAAGATGTGGTGTTGTCCCTGGTTCAATGTTTTCTATTGTTGCTGAGCAATTAAACTGCAGCCGTAAAGAAAAGTAAAAAACGAAACCAATATGATGTCACAAAGAGTGGACTGTATGCCCTAAATCCTCTTATTTCCTTTCAGTTGGGGTGTTTTTTTAGTCCTCCATGTATCTTCATCTCAGTTGTTGAAGGGCTACCGTACTTAGTTACCCTAATACTCAGGAAATATCAGTGGATTTATGTGAAAAACCCAATACAAGGCCATTAGTAACCATTTTTGTACGTTCCCCATCTGTATGGTTATATAATGATACTATGGTATCGCTTAGTACCTTAAAGGTCTAAGTGCCTGCAGTGTATCCCTCTGCCTTGATAATCCAATATTTATCTGACTCATATCAGTTGTAAAGAAGCAGTGCAATTATTATAATTACTATCATTATTTTTATTACTTAAACATCCCGTATTTCCGAAGACATTGCCATTTTTCTGTTGTTATTCCTTCAAGGACTGCATCCACTGTTGTTCTTTCCAAACTGGTTACTTAACTTTCCATGCGAAAAAGGCGTGTGAGGAAAACACATCCTTTTGCGCTAAATATCTTTTGTCTTTCATTGGCAACGGTTTAATATCAGTAGCCCACTCAGCCTGTGTGTATTTTAATTGATTTAACCTCTGCACGCTAGAACGTCCGAAATGCACAATTCATGTACTTTCATTTTTAATATCAATAAAAAACATTTTATCAAACATGTTTCAGTCATGTGTAAGTGTATGTGTTTTTATTGCCGGGTTGCGTTGTAAATCATTTAGTAGACGTTGAGGCCTACACAGAATTTCTGTGATGCTTTTAGCATCTTTTTTCTTTCTTTTTTTTTGCACTGGCTGATCTGCAGAAGTTAAAAGTGTGCCCACGGAAAAGAAATGCAGTAAAATGTAAGCAAACAGCGCGCAACTGATTTTGGTATCAGATGCACACACTACACTTTGATATAAAAAAGCAAGAAAGCTTTCATTGCAGCTGTATCTTTTCAAAAGGTACACTTTGTACCCTTAAAGATCCATATGTGTATCTAAAATGTACCTATTAATACATAAATTATACTTATTATGTTACTAGCTTATGAAATAGTGACACATCTTGTGATAGAGCATCTTGCACTTATTCGCTACAAATATTGCTTATTTCACCTCATAGTGACTAAACCTCTATTTAAATGATAATATCGCTTTGTAAAGATTTTGAGGTTTGAATAGACTTTGAATTCCAGAACTCAGATACTATTTTTACCCACTTAAATCAAGATAGTCATGAGGTGGTGTTTATATGACAAGCCTCATTCTGTAGATTTGCAAGGTTAAGTGTAGGCTAGTGTTGCTGTAGGACTCCAAGTAAACAGTATCTAAATGTAACACAATGATGCTGTCCATCTAGACATGACTGATCATGACCGCATCCTGCAATACTCAAAAAGAAGCAATTGTAGAAAGCAGTTCTAATAAATCTTTATTGCACAATATCATTTATTACACTTAATAAGTGTAATATTTGAAAGAACTATTTTACCTGAGACAGACAGTTCTGTCATTATTTACTTACCCTCATGTGTCTCTCCGTACCCGTATGCATTAATCTTTTCCATGCAACGCAAACATGGAAATACATTTCATAATGTGCGAGTTGGTGATGACACCAAACCATTTTGTCATTTCGAGGTAAACTGGGTCACCATAATTTTGCCAAGTAATGGATGAGTTCCTGGATCAACATTTTTAAACATGACTGGTTGCTTGTAATGTCGTTCCAGGATAAACAAGGATGTTGATCCAGAAACATTCTGCACTATAGACTGATCAATAGCTTGACTGCTATAAACTGCTGGGAAAGGCTAAGGTCTAAAGGAGTGGTCAATTGCGGTGAAACTTCACTGTTGTGCATGTTGTAGAGATGTATGAAGAAGGAAGTCACAAGGAAGTCACTTTCAAACCAACCGACCCATTCACTTGTGAAATCTGTGTGGGGAATTAACTTGACGTAATTCCAGATAACGTGGATTCCTCTTGAAATGGCTGGATGTGTGCCACGGAAAAAAAATAATTATGACATAAAGGTGAATACTTTACTTCTATAATAGGACTAGATGTTGCACTCCCAAATGATTCAGTCTTGGGTGGGTTTTGAAGCATTAACTGAGGGTTTCTTTGGTGACCACTTAGTGATATTAGTGAAGAGGAAGAAAAAACAACATTACAAAGTGGTCACCAATGAAAAATAAATAATATTGTGCTGCAGGTACCTTAAAATGAGTTCACATTTTGGCACTTCCGTGGGTTCCATCGCTATTAAGTCAATGGGTTTTTTAAATTGGTTTTTGGGTAAAACAAGTGGCTAAATAAGACTAAAGGACAAATAACATCCACACAACAACAAGGTAAACTCATGTTCTAGCTCGTAGCTTTAACAATTTAGTAATCACGCTCCTGCAAACTATTCTAAGCGAAAATGTGTTTTAAAGAAATCCTGAAATAGTGGTTGGAAGTCGCTACCAACTTTGCTTTTGTTGACCACAGAGCTTGTTTTCTGTAATATATTACTATATATAACATAAATCAATGTTTATATCCTATCAGGTGTTTGTCGAGGAACCAGAGAGATGCAAACTTCTAGCTTGGTCTTAAAATAAGTCCTCAATGCACTGATCTATAATATTGACTTAACTACACGTCGCTAGGAATTCTGGGCCTTGTGCACTGAATAAGCCAAATCATGTTTAGTGTGGCGGGTAGGCTATTATTTAACAACACTAGGGCACCTGGGTAATGGATGAGCTGGCTTTCCTCTCGCAAGACTTGTATTCTTCCAAGAAGATTTTTAGTCAGAAGTTGTCTCGCTGTCTGGAGCTTTCTTATCCATTCTCTCTGCTCTTTACATTTTGGACAACCTGATTTCAGTTTCTTTTTTCCTCAGCACAACATCTTTCTGCGGCCGACAGTGCCTCAATAAATGACAAAAGGGCACAAACTACTAGACACATAAGGAACATTTTTTACAGTTGTAAAATTGAGTCTAGTGAATTATTCCTAGCATCATAGTATTTAACTATATATCCATTTAATTTAGTTAATGTTATGAAAATATCAGTATATGACCCTGGACCACAAAACAACTCATAAGTAGCATGGGATTTGTAGCAATAGCCAACGATGCATTGTATCGAAATTATTTCTTTTTATTTATACCATAAATCATTTGGATATTAAGTGAAGACCATGTTCCATGATCATGTTTTGTACTTTTCTTACCGTAAATATATCACAACTTATTTTTAATTAGTAATATGCAGTGCTAAGAACTTTATTTGGACAATTTGAAAGGCGATTTTCTCAGCACTTATGAATCCCTTGCTTGTTAACCTTTAATTAGTGGAGTGACATAAAAAACAGTAAGTCAACAGGGTCATTTTAAGATGCAATATACCTTTAAGATGAATCAGCGTTCGTTTTTCTGCGGTCTGCCGTTTACTGAACAGCTGACTAAGGACTTCTAGCTCTTCCTTGAAGCATTTTAGATTCCTCTTAGCTGTCAGAAGCTGCACATTAACGCACAGAGCACTAGTGTGTGGCAGATCAACCAATACCATGACTGAGGTGAGACCCTTGAGCAAGGCACCATTCCCCCAATGGCTGCTCACTGCTCCGGGTGTGTGTTCATGGTGTGTGTATGTGGTTGATCACTTCTCACTGCTCTGTGTGTGTGTGTGTGTGTGTGTGTGTGTGTGTGTGTGCACTTGGATGGGTTAAACACAGAGCACAAATTCCTAGTATGGAAAACCATACCTGAACACATGTCACGCACGTCCTTTCCTTCCTTTCCTTTCCATGGTGGTATGCAACCTGACGTGTGGTAGTGAGTACTTTTCGTCTGTAGCATGCTATAATGATGGCAGCACTCGATACCCCCAAGACTACACGTGAATTTCTTTAGTGGATGAGAGAAAATGTTAAATGTTGCAAGACGTTAACCTGCTTGTTTAATTTAGTGCAGTGTGGCGGTTTAAATATTAACGGCTGCTTCCATTTTCCTGCAACAGATTTCAATCGGAGAACATTGTCTTTACAACATGAATGAATATTTCAATAAGCGCTTTACGTTCACGTGTACTCAGTGAACTTTTGCAAGTGGCTGGTAATTCTCATAATATTTTGTCATGTTGACATAAAACACATTGATGCAATTATATAGCACTTTTTATATCACAATTCTTGCTTTTCTCCCTCACAATTATGAGTTTACATCTCACTATTCAGATTTTTTTCCCATGTGAGTTGTGTGATAAGCTTTTTCAGGCAACTGTGAGATTACTAGCTACTCAGTGTGTTTTAAGGTAGTTTCTAGGTGATTGTGAAGGTTTTACTATGAAGCTGGGGTATGTTTAGGTGTTTCATTGCCATTCCTAGTTGATCTTAAAGATATTTCTAGATGATTGGCATCTAAAAAAGCAAATGATAATACATTGATAATATTCTAATCATAAGAGTTAGGTTGTCCGACTGCATGACCATGCACAATGAACCACTCACGTCATAGTGCACACTATGAAGAACTGTAACGTAACGCTGCATTAATGCCATGTCGTACGCACCATAATTTCGAGATGACAACTTTTGAACTTACTCTAAGCGGCAGAGGAAGGGCTAAGGGATAGAAATGGCATTGGGCCTTAACTTCAAGGCTCTAACTTCAAGTTTGAGGACATGAAAAAGCTCAGAGTACAACTTTATGTCTTGTCATCCCAGAATTATGGTAATACAACATTCTGTGAACGCATAGTTCCAGTTCTTTATAGCTGTGAACTTATAAAGAACAAGAACATAGAGGACCTGAGGTCCATCACAGTCTCACAAATCTGGAGGGAACACTGCCTCAAAAAGGCACATTATTTGGGATAGTATTCATATTCACAACAAAATGAGAGTGCATGGGTTTTATACTTATTTAGTACTTAGTGGGATTGTTTAAATTAATTACATTATGTATAGGTTTAGGTCAGGGGTCTGCAACCTGTGTGACGGTGTGGCATGTATCACTAGCACACAAGCAATACGGGAGAAGCTACACACAGCATGTTAAGAGCTATAAATACTATTAAAATGCCAGAATTAACGTGCTCTAGTCCGGTGGTTCCCAAAGTAGGGGTCGCGACCCCCTGGGGGTCGTGAGACATTGAGGGGGGGACGCGAGAGGATTTCCAAGAAATCAAATATTTGTTTAAACTATTATAAATAACCTATTTTATCAATAACTAACAAAAGATAAAAAATAGTAGTTAATATTAAAATTTTTGTTAAATTTAAAAAACACACAAACATGCAAATTCAAAAGCCATCTTAAATCCCTTTAAAGCCTTTATAATTTCCGTTTGATCGCAACCCCTAAGGTGATTACGACAGATTAATCAATAGCGTCAGTAGCAGCAGATCAATTTACAGCACAATGTTTACACTTTCCCACATGTGCACATAATGTGTTGGTAATTTCCCTCTCTTTGTGCTTAGGATATTATTTTTGTTGAAATGAAATGTTGGTTTATATTGACCAATGACAATGCAGATAGGCAAGCGGAGGAAAGCGGAGAAGCACCACCGTCAGAAAGCGTCTCAGGTACGGAAAGAGACCAGCGATATGACTCACAATTAATTTAAAATTCCAACAACACAATAATAATAATAAAACAACAGTAGGCCTAGCTTACATGATAGACACTAAATAAAGTTTTTTGGGCTATTTAAAAAAAATGTTTTCTGCATTATTAAAGAAAATCTGCTACACAAAATAGAAGTTAACTAAACTAAAAAATGTAAATCATAAAATAAAACACAAATTATAAACTAAAGGCATTAATTATAAAGTCTAGTCAAAATTAATGTTAGAAACTGAAATGTACCCCATTCAGCACGAGTGACAGATGTTCCCCACGAGATGCTCCGGCACGATCGCTTGGATTTATTTTTATTTAGACCTTCACTCACAATAATAATAAAAAAAACATTGTGCTTGTAAAAAATGCAGTCACAAAAATAAAACGAAATTCAGGGTAGAATGTCCGCAGTTTTTTTTTTTTCATTTAATATTTTATTTAAGGGATATATTTATTTTAGGACTATTTATTTTACTCCTTTTATATAGGCCTAAACGGTTTTATTATGTTCTTCTCCTACGCAGAAGCGAGGGTGCGTGAGGTGACCATGTGTGTTATTATAGCTTCCTACATAAATCACTGTTAGAGATGAAAGGTTTTTTGAGCTAAATGCTGAAGATGCAATATTTATTGAATAGATACAATGAACGTTGTTCGTTCTCAATATTAAGTTGATCATAAACAGGGGGGCACGTAGAGTCATTAGGGGGGGCACTGGCGACGGGCCTGTCTCCGAGTCGCAATTTTCAAAATGTACCCAAGAATGGACTTGCTGTGCTTCAAGCACTGTGCCCACTCATATCATTTGGTGAGGTGTTTTGTTTAAATTAAATGAATGAGTAAATAACTATTTTAAATATTTATTTTTTATATGGATGTTAGACCGTTCTTTACCGTTCACAGGAGCAGAGAATGAATTCCAGCACAAAGCATCTATTTAATGGTGAGGTAAGATATAGTGAGGTAAGATGCACAATCATTAGTCAACTGTTATAAGGGACGGTCATTAATCTTAATGTTTTAATGCACACTAGGCTCTATGCACGGTCAATTCCGCATTTTCTCAGGACCCTCAGTTACATCTGTAATTTGTTTGCATCTGTCATGTGGCTCTAAAAGGAGTTTACTTTGATAAACTTCGTCAATTGATATAAATTATGCATAGAAGAGACAAGCTATGGTGGGGTGGTGGTCCTGTTTGCCTGACTTCAAGAAAAACTAGACAATAAGGTATAAACTATAAATGTATCACAGTCTAATATTGTTACATTATCTTTTTATATCTTGCTATATTCATAATATTTAACACACCTGTGTGATTAGGCTTTGCAGGAAAGACAAAACACGATCGTAGTGGATATGGGCTTACTTTCAAAATGTATGATAGCAATTTACTGACATTTAAGTCAACCTGATCTCAAAAAATTCTGTGTAATGACCACGAACTCTTAACTCAAAATTCTGTGTTAGTATCATAGAAGCGTTGAAAATTCCGACTGCATGACTACACGGAAGATTCCAATGTAAGTTAGTGACAGGCATCCACGCTCAGATAACTGGATTCAAATATTGGGTATTGATATTGCCATTATCGCATATGTATCGGGGTGTGATTTTTCACTGTTTTATTTATTTTGCGATTGCATCATTCTATAGGACGGAAGTGTCTTTCTGAATGAGATGTGAGCGCGTTGATGGAGCGGGATCATTTCAGCGATTAAAACCTTGTATTTTACACTTTTCTTCACATAAAGACGTTGTATGGCTTTGGAAGGACACAACTTGGTGGGGTTAGGTGCTACAATTAAAGTATACATTTACATAAAATGCATCCAGTTATCCGTGCTTGGATCACACCTGATGCCTGTCACTGACTTACATTGGTATCTCTTCCGTAAACCAATCACAGAATTTTGTAAGATCATGTTGTTTAAGTTATTTCATGTTTTTTTGTTCAGGTGAATGTATTAATGATGTACTAATAGAACCACTTTTACGATTTTCTTTATCCAGGGGATGTTGTTGGGACAAAAAACGGGACACGAAAATAACGGGACAAAACTTTACTTTGCAGAGTAGTGGGAGCACGCCACACCGATGTCCACAAACACACACCACTTAGACGATCCAGGAGAAGGAGAGGATTCACAGAGGATAGGAGAGTCACACTGGGGATCACAGAGTACACTGGAGGAGCACAGGTAAGCACACAGGTAAGTAACATTGATTGTAGATAGCATAGGGATAGTCCACTTACGTACAAACCAGATCGGACCCTGAGTGAACTGGTAAGTGTGTTTTTATGTGGTGGTTGATGAGTGTCATTATTGTGTTCAGGTGGCTGTGACAGGTGCATGTCATCCAGGTGATCGTGAGAGCAGAAGGTGGAGCACAGCATGGGCATAACAGTATTATATTACTGTGTTATGCTTACTTTTGTATTCTAACAGTATAAATTAAGCTTATATTAATTGTTTACTGACAAAAAATTGCAGCTGGTAACGCATTCACGCTTTGGCTGAATGTAGACTGGATGCTTTTAAGGGGAAATATGTAGGTCTGTACAATGTAAAAAGTAAAAAAGTAAAAAAACTGTGAAAGTTCAGTTTAATGAGTCTCACCATGATGGTGTTTAGTGTTTGTGTGAATGACACTGAGCACCTTATATATAAGTTCATATTTAAAAGCTGCTTGTGATGGGCTTTGGTTCATCATGTGACTTTCTCATCATCACCTGTATTGATTTCAGTACTTGAATAGCTAGGTATATTAACATATTATGTAATGAAATTGCGGTATATAACTGTAAATTTAACTTAAAACCGCAAAACATAAAATGTGGTTACCGTAATTTTTATGGTCACATTCCGGCAACCACAGTTTTTTACTGTAAATTTAACAGATTTTTTTCTTACAGTGTACAGTGGCGCTCAACAGGGTCACGTTGAAAACCTGTTATTCAAACTCTAATTAAAACAATTTAATAAAAAAACTTTTGAAGAATGTAAAAAACGAGTAATGAAAAATGCGTGAGAAAATCTTTGCATGATAATCAAATATAGATTTTTTTTCTTTACATTTAAAAAGCTATAAATAAAGCATGGATTACAAACGGTGGAGGTGGTGTCAATGGCAGAATGGTTGACCAGAAAAATTTAAAATTGCTGACCCATGGTTCAACTTTAGGTAATAGCCCAGTGAAAATAAAGCAAGCACCATATCAACCTCTTTCAGTGTATGTCACACCTGATGCCTTAAAAATAATTCATAAATACAGAATGTCCATCTATTGTTTACAAGTCAGAAACTATGGTTACATAATTAGAAAGCCTTCCTCTCAATAGTGGTTGATTAGGAACAGACAATTAGATCGCTTTGTTGAGCACAGAAAAAATACAATCTTGTCTTTATGTTCTGCTCCTGCTATAACAAACACAGAATTGGCTGGCATGTGGAGTGAAATTGATTTCATTATGAAATCAGGCCCTTTAGAAAAAAGTGAAGCAGAAAAAACATGAAATTTAGATGCTTTAATCTTTAAGCAAAATGTAAGACCATAAAAAAACATGGAGGTTTGATGAAGAGTTGAAGAGTTTGCTCGGTTCAAGGAAGTGACCCCCTTTTGCTTCCTTTCAGACGGGAGTAATTAGAGGAGCTGTTGCTTGTACAGGAATGCCTGGCCACACTCTACCCAAGAAAACCAACGGTGGCTTTTCCAGCCTGGCCAAAGCTTGTCAGACATTGCCAATCTGCTTTCAATAGTTGGCTGGTATTCCAATGCAACCCGTGCGTCCGACCAACCACGAGTAACGCTTCTCAGAGTGTGCACTTTGGCCAAGTCTTATCAGTGGCCAGAGCCTCATGCTGAAAGAAACTGCAATGGCTCACGGTCCCCACATGTGTTTATTAGTGACCACTTCTGTTTTTTTTCTATACAAAGAAACGATGCAACTTTTATATCTGAAGGCAACTTTCCAGCTAAGATAAACAACAGAAACTTTGGGCCACTAGGGCTTCTGTTGGGACATTTCACGGGTATTGTGAGCGTGGTATGCACCTGTGATAAACAGGTGTGCAACACTTCTAGCAACCTAATCAGCAGTCTTGAGTCTAAATGTGTTGCAAGGTGCAACCAGAAAGAATATGCTGAGCTGAGGCATTTTTCTTGAGGCAAGAGAGGTTGTGGTTGTCAAAAGAATTGGGTAAAAAAATCTCATAAGGCCAAATAGAACGTAAAGCAGATCCTCCATCTGTGAGCTGTGATTGGATGATTTTACAGCTAATGTTGATGTTTGCAGCCATTATGTGTTGATCAAACTGGTGGATGAACTATTGATAATGTAAACAACTCTTAAACTATATTTCAAGAGTTTGCGCTTCCTCAATCGTGAAGGTAAATGAAAACGAATTTGGCATGCTGTTCGGGGCATGGGGACAGCAGACTCTGAACCCTAGTGTTTTGAATCCTGGCGAGGGTAAGGGCCCGAAGCCTGGCTCGATCCCTGCATGCCCCCTCAGAGAAAGACGCAAGGGTGTTTGAACTGGAGGCAGACTGGGCGGAGAAGGGGTGCACGAAAAGCGAAATACGGAAGGAAAGGAAGCAGGGCTATTTATAGTAAGAAGGAGGAATGCGATTGGACAGGTGTAACAAGGGGATTGATTAGGTAATGCGGTGCCAGGTGTGCGCAATCGTCCAGCGCTCCTCCCGAAACACATTGTTTGCAAAACGCCACTTAGTTTTGGTGTATGCACATTACAAATTTTGTAAAATATTAATACAGTTTACAATATCTGTTGGAATACCATCTATGTGAATATATTTTAAAATGAAATTTATTCCTGTAAAGCAAAAATGAATTTCCAGCATTAATTCAGAGTCGATTTCTAAAATAGATATGTAAACAATCATTTGTACATATTTCTGTATTATTTTCAAAATATGGTAATGTTGATTGTTTGTTGCAAGGTTAGTTTGCTGAAACTAAAACCAAATAGAATATAAAATAAACCATGCTTGTTATATTTCAGCTAGTAACCAAGTAACCATTTTTCTTTAGCTTAATGTACTAAAATAACTTCAACTAAAATTATAATAATAATGTAATGAACTATGAAATTGTGTTTTTGAAGAAAAAAAAATAGTAAAAATGTCAAAACAAAGCAAAAATTAAACCATAAACTATGAATATAAAAACAAATTAAAACATTGCATGAATCATAATAGTATCTAAATAACATTAGTTTGTAAAAAAGTGAAGACGTAACATGAATTTATATTAATCTCAAAAATAGACCCCAATTGGATTTTACCTTCTCATTCCTTAAGGCCACCCCACGCCACTGATGCTAAGCTAACGTTAACCTGAGATTCGACCTCAAGATTAGTTATCGGTCTACCTGCCACGGCTGCGGTTAAATAACCGGGAATTGTTTTGATACAAGATACGAAATGTAGGTGAACATGCCAAACATGGTCAAAATATTTACAGTAACCATAGTTTTGGCCATCAACACAAAAACACTATGATTAAAAATGATGCTGTGGAAATACGAAACTAACCACAATCAAAATACCAGCCATGAATGAAGGATCTATATGGGTTCTGGAAAAAGAAAAACTGAGGAGTGAAGTACAAAGACAGGCATTTAGCATGAAAACATCAGACGCGAAAACATTTTATTGCAACATTTCTTGCAGATGTCTACAGTGTGCGTGACAGCTAGCTATATGAGCTAGCGATGTTTACGAGTTCACTCAACTGCAACTACTGAAGGTTATACTGTACAGTTGCTCAGTGGCTTGATGCCAGAAGGGCTCCATGGTCACAGAGCAACACGTGCAATCCCAGAGACATCACTGACTGGTTTATAGTCTAACCATTACGCTGATAAACATGTGAGATAAAAGGGTAGATTTCTTCATAAAGTTATTGTGCTACATAATTTGCAACTGAAATTGATCGACTGTAATTTCAGAATTGTTTTGCAACTTTTAGCGGGAACTAGATACCGCCTGATTAAAAAGGCATTCATTTTCACTTGGTTGGACACACAGTTGGCATGGACTATTTGATGAATTGCATTTTGGTGCCCACAAACTGACCCAAGAAGAACATTGTAATGTTAAGAGTTTGCTCTTTTGTAGTTCCAGAGACTTGAGGGAGCTCTCAGTTATGTTTGGGTATGAACTTTGGTCCAGATGTTTCTCCTAAAATGGGAGGGCATAAACTCAACTGGGAAATTTATTGACACATAGTAAGAACATACAGCTTTTTTTTTCTTGTAAGAAGATGATGAACAATTATTTGGCTTTTTTTAGCAAACCTTTGGTAAATTTGGATACATAATGAGAAGTTGCAGAAAGCTAAGTAGCTAAAACCTGCTTGAAAAATCCTGAAATGTTAGTTGATGACGTCATGCATATTTTTACATTGTATCAGCTCTTTACATTTGTTTCCTTGGTCCCACTTTATATAACGTGGCCTTAACTACTGCATACATACATTTAAATTAATTATTTGATACAATGCACTTATTATGTACATACAGTACATGTTTTTACATTGACTAACTGTATATTTTTTTAAATACCTAAATGTAATTAAATGTATAATTACACTGTTGACCCATCCCTTACACCTTAACCAACCCTTAAACCTACTCATAACACAAAACCTGTCCCTAACTTTACCCGTATCCCACCTCAGTAGCAGCAAAAGTGTTTCTCAATACAATATGACCACAATAAGTACATTGTACTACTTTTTTTATGCAAGTGCATAGTAGTTAAGGCCACCTAATATAAAGTTTTATGCAACCTATTCCTATTTTAAATGAGCCAGATTTCCAATACATTTATTATTATTGACATATTTTTATTTCTGTTGTCAGACAATGCAACCCGAGTAAAGAACATATGCAATCAAAGCAGGATTTATTAACAAGTTATCATCTAACTAAATAAATGATCACAAAATTAAGAGAAAAATCTCAAAATATTTTAAAATTTCTCCAAAACAATACAAGCCACAGCAGCTGTCACCAGTCATGCTTCTTTTTTGTTAAAAAGAAGGACAGTGGCCTGAGGCCTTGTATTGACTATCGGGCTCTTAACGAAATTACAGTAAAGTTTAGATATCCCTTACCTCTTATCCCCGCTGCTCTGGAACAACTTCGCTCG
>JAUCMT010000059.1:15182446-15199153 GCA_032357475.1 Enteromius thamalakanensis
TCACTTATTAATCATTTGTGAATGTTTTGTAGATGAACATTTCATCATTAACTAATCTCTTATAAATGACTTACAACAATCCGCTATTCTAAAGTGTTACCAATTTTCTTTTTTCAACATGAAGCTTTAAAAGGCATTAACTGATGGGCAGGAGTGGTGTGGATTATTTGTGGATTATTATGATGTTTTATCAAAATGGTAGAGCCATGGGTGGTTGAGCACGTTGAAAATCACTTATTTAGTATTTAAGTTACAGATCAGAATGTCATCATGCTGATCTGAGGACATCTGTTTATATTACACACTTTACATCTGGTATTAATTTAACATCTTGGTTTTCAAACTCCTAACTGTGCATATTGGTAACATTTAAACACTAAGTGTAAATGAGGCCATATTTTTAAAAGATCAATCCATTAATGCTTTACGTGACAGGTCATTACTGGTATTACAATGATGTATAACCTCAAAAATAGCATTAATCTCATATATAGCTACGGTGGGCCTGTCAAAATTCACAACTTGAATCCAAGTCCCGGTGCGCAAGTGGTGCTGTTATAGTCATTATGGATTTTACCTTTAAAACCCATTACAACAGAGCTATTAAAATTGGAACCACTGCAAAGGACAATTTTCAGGCTAGCTTCAAGAAGACTTAACATAATTGCAAATACATATTTGCGTGTTTTATTCTTACTTTAATTTGTTTGGGAAACGTTGTTTGGTTTTGAATTGGATTCCAGTAACAGAGCCAGAAAAACGGATGATTTCGTGCTTTTAGAGAGTTTACCCCCCACAATTGTGATGTTCAAAACAAGCAAAAGCCATCCATAATATGCAGCTATTTCTATAAAAACATTACATTTTAACTTTAGCCAAAAAAATAAATAAATAACATCAGGCATGTTGAAAAAATGTTGGCCCTTCTGTGAAAACAATCAGTGGTAGCCAAGAAGAAAAACATATTACTCAGCGAATATCCTCACATTCTCCGGAGTCCTATCAGTTTTCCGTGTTTTTCTTTCCAAATGCGCATGGATAAGGGTGACTTGCTTTTGCACATCACTTTCGCGAAACGCTCGGATCCACATTCCTATGCGGCCAGAGGTTCCAGTAATGCCAGCGTCAGGCCCCGTTTTAAAATCAGGAATTCGGAGCATCATCCATGATCCCTGCAGATTTCAACAATTAAAGAATGTGAAGGAAAAACAATTGGGGATAACATGGAGGATCAGAGAAAACACGAGGAGAATTCTCATTTTATTAATAGCGCGTGTTTCGTAAATCTCGTATTCGGCAGGTGCCAAGAGAAACACGTTAAGGACGTGAGTGGAGCAGATGAGCTCCAAACCATTCTAGCATATCTCTAACTGGCACAAACACAGCATTTAAGTCAACTCTAGGATGTAGTGCTATTCATTATTCATATTCTCAGTGTTTGGCTGTTATCAGATGCTTTAAGTAAATATTTGAGGTTTCCACAGTGTTCGCAGAAACATGCTGGGCTTAGTTGTAAGTTGTACGTATGTACAGTTCAAATGAGGAAACCGGTTTCAAGCGGTCTGAAGGACTATGGCACGTACGGATGAAATGCTTTCTTTCTTTGAATTGTGATTTAGCATTTATTTTGTTGCTTTTGAATTGAATTGCTTTTGATTTGTTTGTTTGGGAGGTAATCATTTGTGCAATGCTTTTATTCTACTAAAAAATTAGAATGCGGAATCATTTAGCGATTAAATACCAAAGTATTAATTCCCAGTATTGCCACAAGGGGCGCTAATGTCGAAATTAGCATAAACTCTTCTTTTTCTGTATGCAAATATGCATACTCCCCTACTACCTGTATAGGCAAATAACAGTATATGAAATGAGTGTGCATGTACAGTATGTACAAATTCATGCTGCATAGGCTCTATGCTACACAGTAGGCAAAGAGTACCCAGATGATCTACTATTTCTGGTGAGTGGACACTTTACTGTCCCATGAGGCCACGGGAGAGGATTTGTGAAAAGCAATGAAGCACTGGTGGGTTGCAAGATAGTGTCAGCAAGACAAATATAGTATGCATGGATTACGTTCAAATGCTTTCTTAAAATGTCTAATCCTGCTTCGAACAGGGGCTTCATAGATTGAAAAAACATTTAGAAATAGATTTGAAATGACGTGAGGATGTGTAAATGATGTCAAAAACATTTTTTTAATATTTTTCGATACAGTTCCCTAAAGGGATTATGTAATTCTGGCTTCCCACTCCATTATTCCAGTGACAAAACCACTGGTTTTCCTGTTGCTGGTCTTGACAGAGAACTTTCTGCCCCCCTGTGCTTACAACTGAAGGTCCATTACCCTGTTAAGAGGTCATAATTCACTCACGCTGTTATTGCACAACCTTGCCAGTCTTGCCTCCTGGCAAGCATGCCAGGGCTTGGATATTTCAGCCAACAAAGACAGCTCTGTGCCACACCAAATCAAGAGAGGAGATTAAAGAAGGAATAGATTGAAAGTGCCCTGGCCCAGTGAAAGAAATGTGAACTGCTTTGTGGAAAATAATGAAGTAATGATATAAAGTAGCTCTTTTCAAATTCCCCTCCCCCATCCAATCCTCAATGATGAATCAGCAACCTGCTATCATACAAGCCACTGGCGTAGTTCTGCGCTGGAATGTGACCTATGACATCAGTCAGTCTGCTTCAGAGAGGGCAAAGTCTGCGGTGGGCTCTCTAAATCTCCATTCGGCCCTTTAAATAAAAAGGCATGCTTTGAAGACTTTAGTTTCCTAAATGAGTGACCTTTGACCGCTTTTTTCTTCTTCGTTTCATTGTCTGACACACAATCCAAGCAGCTGAAAAGGAGAAAAAAGCTGGAGGAAAGAGAAAAATGCAGAAAAACAGTTAACGTGAGAACAGAGCAAAGGCTAAATAATCCTGTCTTTGGTCTTCTTTTTAGACTGGGCTTAAAGGCCCACCCTTTTCTGATGGGATGGTTTTCACATGACATTTTTATTAATAACGGCTTTTTTGGGGGGTTAATTTCACTACACCTTTCAATAACTCATCCATTAAAACTGTAAAACTGTAAAACATTTTCTTTTTTTTTCTGTTCATATTTTACAAAGTACAATATGGAGGCACATTGCTACCGCTAAATAGAAATAAGAAAAAAAAATATATATTTATTTGTGACTTTATTTCTTGTACTTAACATCTTAAAATTGCAACTTTATGTCAAACAGTTATGACTGTGATTATATCGCATAATTGCCAATTCATTTATTTGTCTTTTCAACTTAATATCTTACTATTGCATTTTCATTTAAAAACTAAAATTTAATGTAATTTTGGCTTTAAAACGTCTTACTGCAACTTTATTTCTAATTATTTAGACTGTATCTTACAATTGTTACAGTATGTCACAAAATAATGACAAATTTACAACGCAATTGGCTTTATAAATTACAGTTCTATATTTATATAACAGAGTTACAACTTTTATTTTTAATTCTTTATTTTTATTTTTTCACAATTGCAATTTCCATGACTTCTCAGTCTTACAATAGCAAATCATACAGCTATGACTTATCTTTTTTTTCTCATAATTTTTGCTTTATATCTTGTAATTGCAGCTTTATTTTTCAGAATTTTAATTTTATTTCTTAAAATTGTAATCACACAATTATGACTTTTTTTACAGTTTAAATGTACCTCATTTTGATTATATATTATCATGGCAACTTTGTCTTAAACATTATATCTTTGTGTCGCACAATCATGACTTTTTTTTTTTTATTAACTAAACAAATGAGTTTGAACTAAATTTGTTGATTTAAATGTAGCTAAAATAAACTGATTGCAACTATATATATATATATATATAAATAAAGAAAAGAAGCTAAGTACTCAAAGCATAATTTCCAATTAATAAAAATTAAGTATGCAACTATGTACATATAGGCTACTATAATTAAAAAATGTGCAAGTAATCTTCACACCAAGGGACAGAAACTACCTCCACAGTCTCAAAGTATTTGAATGTAATACAAACTTACAAAATAAAAAAAAAAGAATATCCCATCTCGTTATGACAAGAGGTCATATTTAAATCTAGATTTATTTGCATTGGCCCATGGAACACATTTGACTTTTTCACTGTTTTAAAAAGTGTTCTACTGTACGTATTCTGCACTCGTGGCATGCGCACGCATTAGGACAGGTTTCTCGGTTTCCCCTTCATGTGAGCTCCTGTAATCAAGCTCCTTACCGATTAAACATCTTTCTCCTGCTTGTCTTTTGGGCTCATCACTCACAGCAGAGGAAGCCTGTTCTTGATAACGCTGCTGTGTACATTTCGGAATCGCCGACGATGAGGCACATTTCAGCACCACGTTTCGCTTTGGTCTGTCATTTTTGAGGGACCGAGAGGAAGGTGGAAAAGAGGTGAAGCGATATGTAAATAGGCGGTGCAAGATCCCTTATCACTCCATTTATATATCGCGTTGTGTCCATGTATGATGAATTGTACCAGCCCAAAAGCGGGAAAATACTTCAGTGTATTTATCAAGTCTGTGACCTAAACTATTTATGGTGAGATAAAATGTTTTATTTACAACCTATCCCAAACTTTGCTTAGGATACTAATTTTATGCTTCTCGTTAAATCCCTAAGTGAGTGTGAAATGTATTTTTTATAATACGTTCCTCTCTAGTGGCAAATCCTGTCTCAAACACATTCAGGAAGCCATCCAAAAGTTAAGAGGACTGGCCTATGTGGCCTAAATTCCACTTTAGGAACGGAAAACAAAAATATTGTTGTAGTACACGCTGTGCCTTTCATGTTTTAGTCGATGAATACAACCCATAGTTAATGAATGGTAATAAATCTCTCTGTTCCTGTGGTTATCCAGAGGAACTGAAGTTTCATGTAACCATGTAGGGTTTCCATTAAAAACCATCACACAATGTTGTTTTTGAGTTGCGTGCCATTTGTGCCATGATAAATACTTTTCGTACTATTTAAGTGTTGTTTTCGGGTAATTAACGAGGTGAGCATTGATCTCGCTCATTTTTTTCCTCGCCCTTTGAAGGTTATCGTACCCTACCGACTGAGACGTGTCTTTTCCATCAGGTGGCATCGTTAAACGTTCGTCCGCATAAGTAACCTCATTATTTTGCGAGAAATTACATCACTTTTCCCGAGTTTGAACCCACCTCAGCTGGAGTTGGAAACACGAAGGAATGTTTTCTCTCCCTCTCCAGAGGGCAGCGAAAGGGGAAATGAGAGGGAAATGGTTCGAGTGTTTGCCACAGTGTAAACACCAGATCACAGGGGCCTGACCCAAGCTTATCAGGAGCGAAATGGGAAAGTTCTCTCTTTCTGACTGTCCCGAGGGAATGCGGGTCACTTCCCAGCATCCCTTTGGCCGTTCTCCATTGTTCACGCATATTTCCGCTGTAAACGTGACAGACGCTATTGTCGCTCTTTCCAGGGAAGGTAAACAGACGTGCTTGGCAGTACTGGAGAATTCAAATACGGTTTTAAGACCCTGCTTTGTTAGGTTATTTGGCCATGTTAGTTAAGACAACAAGAGGACGTGTTAGCGCGCAGCATGGGTAAATACTCCCAGGTGTGCGAGAAGCGAGAATTCACGGTATGCTTTTCAGACGTCAACAGAAGACGTCTTGAAAACATCTCCTGGATTGTTTGTGATTTGCTACCTCGTTGACTTTGTAGTGATCAGACGGAGGGATGGTGGATTCCTGTGACAGAGGCTCTTGTGTTTTGATCCATAGCGTGGCTCTGATGTTATAGACTCCGTGCTGACATGTGGCGTGTCATCTGTGTCTTCTGAACTAATAAAGACGGACGCTGACATGCCGTTCGGTTCGGCAACACTGTCATAATTCATACCGCAGCCAGAGTGTTATTGAGTGCAGATGTTCAGGCGTAATGAATCCAGCACCAGTTTCTGCTCACAAAGAGCTACAATGTGTCCGCAGTCGGATAAAATGAGCAAATTGTGCTCTGAAGAACCAGTAAAAGCTCTGGGAAAGTAACGCAGGTGCGGTTTTGCTTATATCTGGAGAAGCGCCACCTGTGAGGTTACAGTAGCTGCCTGTGCCATCTATAATATAGATGCACTACTGTGTATATTTAAGGTTTGCGCAAGGAAAACCCTTGAAATAAAGAGGGCGAGTTTGGAAAAAGTGCCAGATATTGACCTGGATTTTGATGTTTTTTAATTAAAGGATAGTTTGTACAAAAACTGCCATTCTCTTTTCATTTACGTATCCTATTTTTAATGCTGCATGACTGATTTTACATTTTAAATGAGAGGTTTTTCGATCTGGTATTGACTTTTTTAAAAGGATCAAATTATCGTAAACCAGTGCATAAGACATGCATGTCAACGTCACCCAGGAAAAAAAAAATAAATAAATAAAATGAATTATTACAACTGGATCATTAGGTATTTTATGCTTTGTTTTTTGCTGTTTTGGAGCATGACTGTCCCGGCCCTCATTTGCATTCATTATTCCAGGATATTCATCAAAAATTAAGCTTTTGTGTTAAATGGAACAAAGAAAGCCATATGGGTTGTAAGTGTGTAAGATGATTAATAAATAATTATGTAATTTGCATTTTTGGCTGAATGTTTTATTTTTATTTCTACCTTCTAACTTTAACTTTTAATGAAATAAAGGTAATAAGGGGAAACAAATAAATTATTAAATATAATTTGATAGTTATTTTCAGCCCTTACAGATTACATTTGAATGCGTAACTCTTTAGTTTATAGAAAGAGTGGGACTGAAATGAGATCTTCTGAAAATATACTGCTCCTCAGGCCATCCAAGAAGTAGATACATTAGTTTCTTTATTTGTCAACGTTTTGGAGATATAGATAGAAATCCACCCTTCTTTAAACATGAGCCTGCACTTTCATTTCCTCTTAAGAGACTTAATTTAGTCTCAATCAAAGTGTGCTGAAGTTCGCCGTGGGCGCTTGGAAAGTTGCGTAGAGTGACAGACGTGACCTTTTCTTAAAAAGACTTTAGCTTACTTTTAATAGAGAAAAATCTAATATTTAAAAGGACATACTATTCAAAAACATGTATAGTTAATGTAATTAGCTAAACTTTAGATAATATATACAGTGAGGTCAGTAAGTATTTGATCACCCTGTGATTTTGCAAGTTGTCTTATGGATGGGTCATGGAGGGGTCAACAATTTTCAGCGTAGGTGCAAATTCGGAAATCACATTGTATGATTTTTTAACAATTTATTTCGAAATTACTGTGTCAAATAAGTATTTGATCACTTGAGTCATTTTCAAATTTCAATATTAGGTACAGAAGCCTTTGTTAACAAATGCAGAGGTCAAACGGTTCCTGAAGTGCGGTTTCGAATAGTGTTAAGGTCTTATCTGACCACAAAACTTTCTCCAATAACTGGCAAACTTCAGACGGGTTTCTAAGTAAGAGAACTTGCAAAATCACAGGGTGATCAAATACCTATTGACCTCACTGTGTGTGTATATATAGTATGGGGTACATACATTTTTTCAGTTTTTAGAGGTAGTTCATAAAAGCCATACATTTTTAAAGAGCAGAGGAATATAGGAGAATTCTGACTGAAAATCCAAATGCCTTATCGCTTTGGGCAAACGTTGTGTTAGACTTCAGTCTTATCAAACAGCCATCCTCTCTCACCTTGACCTTTCTGTCAGTGTTGGTGGAAAGTGAATATTAAAGGAATGGCGCGACGGCCGAGCAGAAGAAGATGTATGTCAAATGTCAGCACGGCTCTGCTCTGTGTCCCTCACACTTTTCTGTTTGTTCCTGTTCTGTCCTCTCACGCACTTTCGAACAGTCAAGTTCACTTAAGGATCATATTTTTTTTTCCCCTTGTCAAGTTCTCTAATATTACAAATCTGTTTATCTTTTGAAAAAAGACAAAAATTAAATAGTGAAAACATAAATCCACTCCAATCTTTTACTGTAACGCTTTACAATAAAGTCAAAACAGTCTCAGGATTAATTTGCACATATTTTACAAAGTGGATAATTATTGCGACCTCACTCGTACGATTGTGTACGATTTTTCTGGTGATGGGTAGGTTTAGGGGCGGGATTAGGTGTAGGTCATTTATACAAATTCATACGAATTCAGAATTAATAAAATGCGTTCGGTTTAGCGAAAAAAGTGAGGCTGTACAAACTTAATGAGCTACCTCAGAAAATATGTATGAATTGGCGTGAGATCGGGCTGGGATTTACTGTATGTTTTATTCTTTGTTAATATTAATTCTATGTTAATATTAGTTAATATTGTAGCTCATGTTAATATAATAAACTGTAATCTTTATGTTTATTTTTATGGCACTTTTGTACAAATTTGTAAACCCTTTTTGCCCAACAGCTGTTGTTTTTCAATGTGCTTTATTAATAAATAAGTTGATTTGTTTTTTTAGAAGTTTCAAAAATTATTATTATTTTTTAAAATAATTTTTTTATTGTGTTGGTTTTTGAAGTGTTTTATAAACATTTTATAAAGTCAAAATAAATAAACTGCAATTTGATTGAGATTAATTGGACAATGCAATGAAACACAATGAAAATAAAAATGAAATTGTTGTCATCTGTGTTTGTAAATTAACTCTTCATATATACATAGATTAGATAGATTATGAGTTTGATTATGAGAAAATTCAGTGTAGTGTGTACAAAATTGATTTATGCCATTTTATATTAAACACATGGCAATAATTACATTTGTATACATCATCCTGGTATTTTGATATTGTTATTAAAACAAAGATATCAAAATGATGTTTTATAAAAAGTCTGATATATTAACATGGTAATGAAGCATAGAATTTAATGGTAAAGTTATAATAATATATATAAATGTAAAGATTATATTATAATAATAAAAAAATATATAATAAAAAGATATTGTTTCTTTGGAGGAAAAATAAATATGTATGTATGCCTTAATAAAAAGTAGTTTTTATATATAACTCGATGTTACATTTTTCCATATTTCCCAGTTAGATGTTAATGAATTAAAGCAGCGGTTCTCATATCATCAGGAGAGAGCTGAAGAGAGACAAACAAAATGTGCAGGGCTCAAACACGCTTTAAACTCCAGTGTCAGGCTTTTCCATGGCACTAACAGACCTGATCCACAGACTGAGAGGGATTTGGGGATTTTCCCGTAGCATTATTCCCATGGCAGCAGTGGCGCTCCTGACGGACAGCTCTAGTGTATCCTTCAGCAGTGCGCTGTCCGTGGTTCTGAACACGTCTCCACAAAATTCCCGCCTGGCCATCCGGGCTCCCGCGTTTACACACTGTGTCCATAAACAACAGCATGCCAGCGCTTTCATTCACGTCCAGCCCTCTTTGAGTCCTACCATCGCTTTCACACTTTTTTGGCACCCGAAATGCAGTCTACACCTCTTAATTTCCAGCCTCCGCTCCAGATAATTCATAGAAGCAGCAACGGCAGGCAAAAGGGCTGTGGTTCTGCCATGCTTTGCTCCAGGGAGAACAACATCCTGTTGACGTATGGTAGGATGGGAAGAAAGGCACAGGGATCAAATGCTTTGCATAATGTTGTACACAAAGAGATGTCCTGAGTAGATAAGGCACAGGAAGTCAGAGCCACCTCTGATGACCCTTTGAAAATCAAATTGCATGCCCTTGATATTTTATCATAAAGAGCATCATGTGCAAACACTCTCTACTGAAAACTGGGTGTTACTGTCTCGTTTACGTCAAATTATAACTGCAATTTGTGCATCCCTTTGTACCTTTTTTGTCTCAACTGTCTAATTGTCATCAAACTACACATTAATCCACAGGTTCGTGACTTTAAATTTCTTAATACCATGCATTTTTATATTGTAGTATCAGAAATATAGAATACCATTTCAAAATACAACATCTACAACAAAAACCTTCAAAGTCAGCCAAGCTCAAGCACAATATTTCAAGTCTTCTGAAAACATACAATGACATTTTAGTGAAAATATGCTGAATTATTACACACACACACACACACACAAATATATATATATATATATATATATATATATATATATAATGTAAATCAATACCTGATTATTGAATTGATTACGAGTTTCTTTTGTGGGGAAATGCAATCATGTAATGCATTACTTTCAGATGTAACTTGTGCACTGTTGGTTACATAATCGTGTGTGTGATTGTGAAGCGTGATGTTCTCTTCATCATGAAGTGTTTCTTAGCCAGACATTTCCTCACAGCACATGCTCCTCCTGTTTCACTGAAACTGACAAGGATTTGTAAATATTGACATTGACTCTTTAAACTGCTGTTGATTCTGTCCATCACTGGCGATGGAAGAGGACTTAATGGAGGCTGACATTTGGTCAGTCGATGTTTCAGCTGAATGGATCTGTAACATTTTAACTCAGTGGAGATAACTTTAAGAGAAAGAACACAGATAAGACCTCAACTCAAACACCAGAGCAGAGCATTGACACCAGCTTGGCATTATGAAATAGTCTTTCTAGTTAGAAGCAGCAGGCACCAGGGTGCCGTCATTCACATCCTATCTTCTTCATGTCTGATCACACGTTTCTAGATCTATGGCTGGTAAACACATATTAGTAACTGATATATATACTGTATATATATTTATATATATATATATATATCATCCACGTTCTATAAATATATATCATTAATTGTAATTGAAACCAGCTTTCATTTAATTTAATTAATATCTTCTTATTATGCACTACTAACAAAAATAACAAAAAATAAAAAAATCGAATGAATTATTTTTACAATAAGTAAATGTGTTATTCAAATTTAAAGTATATAAACAGATGTTAAATGATTGGTTTTAATTAAATAAAATATAAATTTATATAAATATAAATTTACAATAATGTTAGTGCAATTGTACAATGTGTACAATTATGACATAATTATTCATTATTATTATTAATGAATTTATTAATTAAAATAAATCATATTTTAGCTACGATAAGCTACGCTTAAACGAAAAATAATGTAGTATTAAGTATATGAATTAATTAATGAATGAATACAAGTTTAAGCGCATTTAATAAAATGGTTTGTTAAAATAATGTTTAATTAATTGATCATTTAATTAATGATATTTAATTAATATCACTTTTAAATATTAAATATACAAAACACATTTATTATATAAAGTATTTAATATTTAAATTCTTAATTCTAATTATATAATCCTATTTGTGTAATTTTATTATTTTTGTATATGCTTATTTCTTTATTATAAATAATAACGTGGTATTTTTCCAACACCGTCTCATGACCAATTTGTACGTATTTTACAAAGTGGCAAATTTATACAAATTTATACAACCTCACTCAATTTTGTACAATTTGTCTAAACCCCAGTGACAGGTAGACTTAGGGGCGGGGTTAGGTGTAAGTCATTCATAGAAATTCATATGAATTAGCAAAATACGTACAACTTAGCAAAGAACTTGCTTGTTTTATTGATTGTGAATTTGTCGAATTTGTACGAATTAGTCACCTTGTAAAATATGTACGAATTGCCGTGAGTTTGGGCTGATTGTCCTCATAAAAGGTATGGTCAATTAAATTTGATTAATACATTGTGTTTTGTAGCATTCATGTTTGTGGCTTTTAAGTAAAACTAATTGGATTAACCTGAAATCCCAACACAAACACAGACATAGCAGTGTGTTTAACCGACCTGGACTGGATTTCATTGATCTCCCAAACAATAAAGTATGCCAAATCTGGCAGTTTTTGGCAGACAGGTTAAATTAAACATAAAATGACTGAATTCCAATTCATTCTAAAGGTCATTCATGTTGTCTTACCGTTTTTTTTATCAATGGACAGTTTAAATTGTACACTGATACATTGTGAATAATACAGTTTTTCTGAATCATCTATTCAAAGGAAGCGATTATTTATAAGATGTTTGATGAATATGTTTATTCAAAAAACACAAACCTCCAATTTCTACTGATTATTAACTTTCAGTTCAAGTAACCAAAACCGTCCTTGACTGTGATTGGTCCAACATCACGCAGTCATTCATAAACTCATTGACCCACGCTGAATATGGAACAGGAGCATATTTCAGTCAGTAAGTTCAAACTGAATTAGAGAAACTTGAAACTGAACATCTCAGTGTATGTTTTATAAGACATTATCAGATTTATGCTTCGTCTACCCTAATTGCGATTTACAATGTGTTAAAATTTAATCATAATTATTTTTAATATTGAACACGTTAAGCAGGGTGAATAGATTTTTGTTACAGAATGCATGGAAAAACTCAAAAATAAACAAACCATAAAATAGCAACTGACAAATTTATGAAACAAACAAAAAATAATAATAAAAAAAGAGAGATCTTTTCCTTTCTAGTGCTAGTTTGAATCAATGGAGCTTTTACCCACTGCTGTCTAGATTGAGCAATGTGCTGCCACCTGCAGTTACTGAAATTAAAGCATTTCATCCATACATCGGTTGTCACATCACAAATTAAAAACAAAAGGGGCCTAACACCGAACCTTGTGGCACACCTTCAAAGATTTATTAAAAAAAAAATTATTCAATAAAGAACTGAACCAAATTCCTTACCTAATGATCATCCAGAGATAAAAAAGAATGAATAAAATCTATAAAAGGAGGACATTAGACAAATGCTGTGGTTTCCCAATTTATGGATTAGTTCACAGTAAATCTGGGCTACCCCAGACTGTTAAACTATTTAGAAATCCGCAAGAATGCCCGTAAAATAATTGTTTATTTGTATCCAGTACAAAAGGATCACATGCCACATATCTGTGTTTACGCTATGCATTTAGTTGACCATACCTAATTGCTTTGCCTTTTATTAAAATGTGATCCATCCAAAAGCATGTTCGACTGTGTCTTGTTTTCAGAGAAGTCATCATGTCCAGCTTGGTAAATGTGGGACACATAAACTTTAGTAGGATCATAAATTTCCATCTTTATTCTTTGTTAGTTTTTTAGTCCAGACCTGTGGTCAAATTTTCAGCAGCTGGAATAACAATTTCCCCTTGACCAAACATGAATTTAAATAAAACTCCTCTGTTTATGGAGTATTTTGCCATTTCGGGATGCATTGACATTCTCAATTTTATAGACAGGCTGTTAATGTGGAAGCAATTATAAGACAAGCAAACACACACACACACACACACACAACTGTATAAAATTATAACTGTCTAACTATAGTACAGTGCTCCCCTTTTACACAGTTTTATAAAATATATTTTGTTGTGGAAATTATAAGGTTAAAAAAAAGCCAGAAATATGCTGATTTATTAGAAAATTTTTAGGGAGGACACATTAAGAAGCTCTCCTTAAGTGAAATCCTTAGTGCTGAAATCCTGGCCCCATCCACACAGAGATGCGTTTAGCTGTATACACATAAATTTTGTATCCTATAGGCGTTTCGTCCAGACAGATCTGGCATTTTGGGAGCGTGAAACCGATATATTTTGAAACTGGGTTGTAGAGTGGATAAATCTGAAAACACTTCCCATGTCACCTGATGTAGAGGTCTGCGCGGGATCGTCTTTTAGTCCTGTTCCTGCCCGCTCCTGTGAGGTTTTATTCTGCACCCGACCGCTCCCGCTGTATATTCAGCCTTTCACCCACTGCCCGCTTAGAATAATATTCGACCCGACCATTCCCGCTAAATTGAGATCTGGTTTCCAAAATCTCACATTTTAAATTGGGTACTACCAAAAGGGAGAGATAACAGACAAAACTGTAGTGCAAGGATTGTATTTATTTTTATTCGTCTTGTCAAGATGCTTTTAATCTGTCATCATGGAAAATGTGTTGCAAAAATAAAATAAATAAAAACAAATGTACGTACAACAATGTAGACTATATTTATCACATCGTGCAATGGGTATTTTTTCCCCATTTGCGTCTATGACGCATAAAAAAGACTCCCATACAGTACATTAAACTTGCCTGATGTGGGTTTCCTAACATTAAATTGACCGTTTTCTAATGCAAGCTAAACGTTCTTCAAGGACAGCGCATCTTCAATTTGCTCATGTTGGTAAAGCTGGCAAATCCAATCCATATGCAGATCAGATGGTGGATCAGCAGCTAGAGATGACCTCTACCTCCCTAATTGTCAGTGGAGACTCTGGGAACTAGATGTACTCCAGAAAGAGATCCCTTGTGAAGACTGCATTAACCAAACAGGCATCGGGACCTCTTGACTTGACTAAATTCTGGGTGAGCCATTGCCCTGCAGGAAGATCTACTGCTTTCTCTTCCTGGGAGAGATTTGTGACACCTACCGGCCAGTATGAACATTTAGTCATGCCATATGGCCTTATCAGGGTCCCGGTACATTCCAGAACTTCATGCATGAGCTCCTCCAGGTTTCTCCATTAGTTTGTGCTTGTTTGCACTGATGATATCCTCATCTACTCCTGAAGCATGACTGAACATAACAAGCAAGTTGTGAAGGTCCTAAAATGCCTAAGAGAGTTCCATCTGTTCGTTAAAGCTGAAAATTACTCTTTCCACCAGTCTTCTTTGGATGTAACGTTTGCAAACACGGCAACCAGATGGAAGAAGGAAAGGTAAATAAGCTGCTAAGAACTAGCTCACAGCTACCAACATCAAGGGATTGCAATGCTTCCTAGAATTCACAAACTTTTCTAAGTCAACTCCATCACTAGTCCGTTTACAATTCTTCTCAAGAACAAGTCCTGTAATCCTAAAAGCCTTCCAGGAGCTCAAGATCGCCTTTGCCAAATCTCTGCTTCTAGTACATCTTGACTTCAGTAAGCTATTTGTTATAGAAACGGATCCATCTAACAGGGTGGTGCGGAGAAGAACTATACTATCTGCAACAGAGAAAGCTTGAGCTTGAAGAACGTAGGCATTGGTTGGACGGTACTCAACAACCTTTCACCATATTAACTGACAACAAGAACCAAGAACATCTTTGACCCACTTCCAGCCCACTTCCTCCAATCCCCCCAAAGCTTCTCTGCCAGGATGTCCACCAGGTTGCTACTAGGGTGTCCTGTACATTCCTCATTCTTAATGCGCCCCACTAATTTACTCCATGCATTCATCTTTGGGCACTGGCCACACAGGAACCAATAGCAATCTCTTGCTGCAAAACGACTGCTTCTGGTGGCCCAACATAGCTAGGGATGCAAGGAGCGGATGCTAACATATGCATCTTTGTGGTTATTTACCTGTAGGATCAGTTAAAATCAGCCTCTGCCAATGAAATAAAACAAACAATGTTTTGGTAGTGACATGAAAAATATGGGATAATCTTTTTTTTACCTAAAGTTTAAATATACCTAAATATTTTTTTAACTTTACTTTTTAAAACTAAACAAATAATATTGTTTTTAATTACACCATGTTTTAATTAGTAATTTTGTTGCTTTTGTTTTAGAGAAAATAGAGAGAATAATCTAATCTCTGGTTATTTCTCTTTAAATAAGAACTAAGTTTAATCTTATTATTGGTTGGTGCGTCCAATGTAGTTTTAATAAGTTACAGAAAACAACATATATGTTTGATTGGTAAGTTAAAACACACACACACACAAACACACACACACACAAAATTTCAATTTTATTCAAATTCTTTACATGTGAAATTTTCCATTCTGATTTTCTGATTTAAGCCTTAATTAAAATTTAATTTAATTAAAATTTAAATTCAGCAGACAATTTTTTGCAAAAAAAACTTGATTAAAAATCAATTTAGATGTTTTCAATCACTTAGATGTTTTACTGCTTTGTTAACAATCCAGTGCTGTTTTGACTTCCTTGGTTCAATGCTCAACCGTATGTCTAATCCCGTAATAATTAATCAAATCATGTTTGTCCCATTTCTGTGTATCCGTCTGTGACACAAACATGTTATTGCAGTGAACAGTACGTGATTTATCGCATAGGACTGTTATTTATTCAAAGCATAATGCCAAGTGAGTCAACAGCTTAACAGCAGTTGATCTGATTCGTTTAATCAGCGGCAAAATAATCGTCGAAAGGGATCTTTCAACTCTTGTGTGATTACATGAATGTGGAGCATTTGGTTGTTATTTGCTACCAACCAGCCCTAAAACAAATTACTCCATCCCTCCTCCACAAGTGTGATCTTTACTCGGAAGTTTTGTTGTGTTTATTTCTCATAGACTTCTTTAATCTTGTTGCATCTGGCCACATATAATTTTTCCCTAAGTGAACCCAAATGTTGGTTTAACACCCGCCAAAAAGCATTTCCAGTAAATCTGAGAGATATTTAAAAGAATATAATCACAAAAAGGAACAAATTAATGTAATGTGTTAATGTAGTGTGACCCATTTGCGTATGAAACAGGAAAGCTATGAGTAAATATAATTACTGAATCTGTAAAATATCCCTTGTGGGACTGAAACTATGACTCGTTTTGTCTCTGGATGGTGTTAAAAGCCTTTATAGCCAATGAGGATTGTCAGATCACTCACCTTTTAAGATGTTGTGAACATTTGCATGCAGTCCAATGAATCATTTCAGACTGTGGGGGTGAACTGACTTATGGGAAAACGTCTCTAGGTTATGAATATAACCCTAGTTCCTTGAAGGAACGAGACGCTGCGTCGACGAGACGCTATGGGAACG
>JAUCMT010000059.1:15214807-15233890 GCA_032357475.1 Enteromius thamalakanensis
TCTGATGAAATCAAATACACATAAAATATAGACAATGGCTATGCTGTGATTTTGGCTATATTTGCATGTAAAATAGAAACAGAATGCCATAGATTTATTGGGTTTGTCGTTTAGGCACGGTACCGAAATGAGGCACCGAAATCCGCATTTTTATTTGGTTCGGTACATACCGGTTACTTATGTACCGGTGCTTTAATGGTACCGGGTTTCGTACCCAACCCTATGTGACACCCTGCTGTCAATCAACTATTGTGGGAGTGGTCACACAGACATGCATTTGAGAATGGCTTGATTTCAGAAAGGGCAATTTATTTTTAGTAAATTAAAACAAAACTACTGTTGGATTTTTATCATTGTAGTTTGGTTGTGTACACACACTCCCAACACACATGTGGCACTGGATGACCCCTTTAAAAGGCCTGCTTAGACAAGCATAAATTTCCTTGCTGAAACTGGCTGGTTTGTGTTGGATTCTAGTTGGTCTGCCTAATGGACCAGCCATGCTGTTCTCCAAAAAAACTCAGCCTTTCTGATGCGCTGTCTAGCTGGTGAACCTACGTCAGTAAGTAACTAAGTCTCCATTTGGTTTTTATAAGAAACTCGCACTCTTGTCTTTACTCTTGCGAATTGGCTTGAGCAACCTTAAATGTTCATGAATTGGAAATGGCTCACCCAATTTGAAAACTGTTTTTTCAGCGTTATTACCATAAACAACATTTACGATACCATGCATGTCAGATTTTATTGTCTTTTTGAGATTTTATTAAAATGAGAGTTTGGCAACCAGTTTGTGAGATTTTGGTTATTTCCCTATTCAGTGAGAGAGCAGCTACAGTATACAGTACATGCATGAAAATAGCTTCCTGAGAGGGCATTCCCAAGAAGAAAGAAGAGAACACCTGAATGCCTGATACCTACTGTCAACAGTTTTTAAGTCGTTGTCTGATGTGTCACATTCTAGAATCAATGCTGTTTTAACCCAACCTCCCTCATAGAAGAAGAAAGTCATTATTTTTACGAGAATAACATTAAGAGCAATAAAACCCTGGATTTTCAAAAGTTCATGGTAAAAACCAGGGATCTCCAATAGTGCTTCTGGAGAACTACGATCCTGAAGACTTCAGTTCTAACTATGCTCCAACTCATCTGCTTGTAATTATCTCGCAACCCCAAAGACCTTGATTAGCTGGTTCAGGTGTGTTTGATTGGGTTGGAGCTGAAATCTGCAGGATAGTAGCTCTCCGGGAGCAGGGTTCGAGACCCTTGGCATAGACTCTGCTATTGTTGCGGTAAAACTTGCACAATGTTCTTGAATGATTGATTTATTGGTTGCATGCCGTTCTGATGACATTGAACAAAATAAACTGTAATTGGTTGCTTCACATGTCTGAAGGACGGCCTTTTGGAGTGGTCTCAAACTCAATTTCTGGAGAGCCACAGCCCTACATAGTTAGGTTCCAGCTAGCTTTAACTTACATCTGCGTTGAAGTTTCTAGTGATCCTGTAGACCTTGATAAGCTGGATCATGCGTCTTTGATTGGGGTTAGACTGTGCAGAGCTGTTGCCCTCCAGGAATTGAGTTTGAGACCAGTGTGCTGTTGCATGCTCTACGGCAAGGTTCTGCAAACCTGCATCTGGAGAGTTATTTTACTGCAGATTTAAACTCCAACCCCAATTAGGTACACCTAAACCAGCTAACCAGGGTGCTATGCTTTTCAGTTACATAAAGGTGTATTGGAGCAGGGTAGTAAGTAAAGTATTCAGAAAGGTAACTCTCCAGGAACAGGGTCCCGGGTCTATGGCAAGTGAAAGCTGAGTTGCAGTCCTGACCTTCCACTGTCAACCTGAAGGTCTACCTACACCAGACTAGTCCTACCCAGGCTCAGTGAATAGCACTAAATGTGATGAATGTGAATCTAACAATATATTGTTTTCATTTTTTTGTATGGTTAAAAGGTCAACGCTTAAACTGATTTCTAGATGTGATCAGGTAGCATTGTATAGGTTTACATTCTTCTTATTGTGTTATTTTTGGCATGATATAAAGGATAATTATCAAAAGCTATGTCTGTAACACACGTTATACACGTGTGTATCCCTCTGCATACTAAATCCAGAGCCTTCTGTGCCAATGCACAAAACAGCACTGGCACACACACCTTGACAGACTTTCTGATGACTTCCTTTCCTGTTCACTCACTCGGACGCCTGCCCACGTTTCGCTTCAGGCCGCATTTCAAATCGTTCTTAATTTTTCATGAGGACCTTTTCATTTCGTTCCTCCCTGGAGCTGAGGTCTTCTTCTGCCAGGAACATTAATTCTTTATTCCTCTGCATCATCTGCAACTTTCGTGCCAACAGCTGTCACTTGTCAGAGCCTGTGAAAATGGGTTTTGGTCACAGATTTCTCCCGTTCTGGTTTCAGGGTATTTTGAGTTTTAACACTGTTTGGACAGTAATTGTTTATCAGGGTGAAAGTCTGTGAAAGAACACATATATGGACATGACAACTAAAAACAAACTGTTCTAGGTAAGAGTAAGGGTAAGGGTAGGAATAAGTTACTGACTACATGAGTGAAAAATAAAAACTGAAATGAAACACAGCTAATTTTAATAAGCAACATTTAATTATGATTTTTGTAATTATTTATTATAAATATAAATTATGTTTAGGTTTGAAATATCTTTTTTATGTGATAAATCAGGACTTAACATGGCGTTATTGTAACAACCATTAATTATAAAATTATAGACTTTTATCTAAAGTGACTTTTGTTGCATTCACTGTATAAAATTTCAGCAGTTCATGTAAAACAATTTGTCATGTTTAGAGAAAAAAGTCTTTTGTGACTTTGTAATTAAATTTTTCAGACATACCACTTCAGTGAACTGTCCAACCTTTCTAAATGGTATATTCACAAATAGAACTAAATCATTCTTGAGTGCCTGAATCATTCTGAGTAGTTCTTGAGTCAATTCACTGACTCATTCAACCAAGAATCAGATCATTTGAGTCAGTCATTGAAACAAAGGATAAAATAGGTTACTTATATGTAAATAGTTACACACACACACACACACATGTTGTTTTTTGTGATTTATGGGGACTCTCCATAGGCGTAATGGTTTTTATACTGTACAAAATGTATGTGCTATTGCCCTACACCTACCCTACACCTAAACCTACCCCTTACAGGAAACTGTGTGTAGATTTTGAAAAAACACCATTTAGTATGTTTTTTAAGCGTTTTGAAATACGGGGACACTGAAAATGTCCTCATAAAACACCTACATATTGTAATACCTACTGTATGTCATACCCATGTCATTATACAAATTCATATATACAGTCTTCATAATCCACATAAACCCACACACACACACTCACAAACACACTTATATATATATATATATATATATATATATATATATAATTTATTTTAAAAATATGGCTAAACTTAAAAAAAAACAAAGAAACAAGCACTATTTTTAAAAACTTTCAAAAAAGTTATATATAACTATTTTGAAACTTTTAATAATAGTGCCTGTCTCTTTGTTTATGTGTGAGTGTGTATATTTTACTATTTTTAAATTATGACTGCACATAAAATTATTAAGATAAAATATAAAACTGTCATGAACGAGACAAGTAAAGAGTGAAGAGTCTTTATTGATCGACAGAGCATATGTAGAGCCTGTGCGTGGGTCAAAACAGTCAATATTTATATTCATAAATATAATGAATTATATTTCATATAATGAAATATAATTCAGACAAGACAACTGTAATACCCAACTGTAATATCCTCAGGGGCCGACCAGACCGCAACCATGTCCTCCTGAACAGAACCAGACAGCGAACATGTCCTCCTGGAACGACCAGACATAACGCCCTCGGAGACTGTACAGGCAGTGAACGCGCCCTCTTGTACCCTCTGGACCATGACCCAGAGGTCTCCACGGGGATGAGCAGCCACGAATGGGGGCTCTGGAGATTCTACGGCCGACACCGACATCTCCAGAGGTTGTGCAGCCATAAGTGGACCTAATGGAGAATCCGAGCCACCCACAGGCTTCGGAGATTCTGGCCCTGGGACTTCCCAGTCTTCGTGGAACTCGGGTGGTCTGTGTACCTAAGCTGGCTCTGGCGCTTCTGGCAAAACCGAACCTAGAACCAAGAGTCCGGAAGGGTCCGATTGGACACCACACAGCCCCTCTCGCTGTGACGTGGTGTCAGAACCCATCACTAGCGTGTCAGAGATCGCTAGGACGGGTGACAGCTTTTTGAGCTGTAAAACCTGAACCGACAGAGCATCATACAGCACTTCTGGCTGTATAACCGAGACCGATTGAACTTTAAACAGCATTTTAGGCTGGAAAACCAAGACCAACTGGGCTGAATACGGCCCCTGTCGGCATGAAACTGGACTGTAACCCGTTTTTTTGCGGTTTGGGAAGCTGAGGGATTTGCTGTAAGATCTGGCACAGCGGGGATTTTGAGTGGTGCTGGCAACCGTGCTGCTGGGTTGTTGTCTGCGGATTCAGCTGCTATTTTCTGCTATCGGCGTCCATTTTGGGAGCGGTCAATAAAATCCAAAGAGCAAGACAGAGAGGGTGGTCAAAAATAGGCGAAGTCAGCAACGAGGAATCCAGATAACAAGACAGGTAAATAAAAACATGAATGGAACACAAGGACCGGGTTCACAGTGTAATGAACCGTGAAGACACACAAACACATCCAGGGATTTATACACAGCAAACTAGGTAAATGGGTGGAGCCAAAAATGAAACACCGTGACAACTGACGACTTGGGCGGAGACTTGAATCAAACACCAAGGCAACATACAAGGTAGGCAGAGACATGAGAGTCCATGAATGAAAACAGACAAAAACACACATAGTTCACAGGGCGCTGAGTGCCATCCAGTGTCCTGAGCTGGCCCAACCAGCTGATTATGACAAAAACATTGAAATATTTTTTTTTACAATTGTCAAACACATTGCACTTGATGTATTTTTTATTTTTATCTGCTCATTGATTTTCTGGGAATAAAACCTGTGACCTTGATGTAACTGGTGCGACATTTACAAAAGGCTAATAATTTAAAATTTATGTATCAGAGCGTTTAATATCCCACAACATGGTGATTGGAAGAACCACTGAACTGTTCGAAAGAACAGATTTCAGGAGGAGAGATAAACTTCCCATCACAACCAAATCCTTCACTTTATCTTTAATATACTTCGCTACAATAGAGGCACCTATAGAATAGTATATCTCATCTGTTTCCTCCTTTTCATTTTACTTTCCCTTCAGGTCACGCAGGGGTAACCGCCACAACTGCCGGCACGCCCCGCTCTGCGTAAACGTCAGAGTCACTCACAATTTATATGTTATACGAGACATTTATATGTTTTCTTTTTCCGCCTCTTCTTTGCGTTTTGGAACTGATATCAACGGACTATCTAAAAGCCACATGGCTCATCAACGGGCCTCTGCGTTTGGCTGAGGACACAGATGAACAAACCCTTTATCCCTCCCTAACTCTGTTTATGGAGTCGCTTCCAATCTTTGATACGGTTGAGACTACGAGATAAAAAGCCATCAAGAGGATGCCAAGTCCATGTGTCTGTGATGTGCGCTTAAGCTCAGTCTCCTGCAGATTGGCTATTCTTTGAAAAGAGGAGACAGATAGTCAATTGCCTTAATTTCCCTGATAAGACAATGAATCACTGGAATTTGTCAGAGATAATTGAGTGCTGTTCTGGTATGCTCCTCGCTGGAGTTAAGTGGAAATCCTGGTCACACCCCCCTCAAATCTTTTGCAGATGTAGAATCGCTATTATAAAAAGCTGTCTAAGTGTGTCTTTTTGAATGCCTCATGGTTTGGTGGAATAACTCAATTGCTTTAAATGTGCGCAATATTTTCATGTGGATTCAGATGAGGTTTATGGTTGATCTGGAATTTGAACTCTGGCATTTGACACAATCTCAAAACGTGATATGCGGGCCTCCTGAGAATTGCTTGTAAAATTAAAAATGAAGTCTGTCATGCGATGGTGAGGTTATTCGTTTCATTTAGAATGTGCATATCATATCATTATTAGTTTTTTTGAACAGCTCATTGACCAAAAATCTGTCCAACATTAGGTAAACCAATGGTGAGTAATTGCGGGAAACCTGTTTGAAAACAGTAGCTAAATAAAGAATAGCATGCTACTTATGCTACTTAAAGGAATAGTTCACCCAAAAATAAAAAATTACCCCATATTTTACTATTTATCAGCAAATACTAATAACTGACTGACTGAGCGCAGAGATACTTCTTCTTCTTTGTATTTTAATGGTGGTTGGCATACAATTTCATAAGGTGCATTACCGTCACCTGCTAGCTAGAGTGTTTTTCTGCTTCTTAGCTGACTTCTGACTCAACGTATGGCATATAACGTAAGTTGCGTTATACATTGCATCACAGGGCAGCCAAGAAGACCGAACTCGAACTAGTAATATTTAAGTTCAATCCGCTTCAGAGGACGTGTTATAACCCCGCAAAGGTGTATAGGTTAGTAGCATTATATATCCAATTTACAGAGCTTCAAAATAATGGTCACTATCCACCTGCATTATCAAACATGGAAAAGTCAGGATTATTTTTTAAAAACTCTGACTGTATTCGTCTGAAAAAAGAAAGTCATACACATATAGGATGGCTTCAGGGTGAATAAAAAATGGGGTAATTTTCTTTTTTGGGTGAATTATTCCTTTAATTTCTCCTATGGCTATCATAATAGTAAGAGTAATATGCTAGTCAAAAAATTTGCAGTTCACTTGGAAGTATATACAGCCTACCATTCAAAGGTTTAGGGTCAGTGAGATTTGCTTTTGAATATTAACGCTGTAGTTATTTGATTAAAATCAAATTTTAAAAAAAAGTTATATTTTGAAATATTTTTACAATAATTCTGTTTCAATACATTTAAAAATGAAATTTATTCTGAAAAAGCTGCACTTTCAACATCATTACTCCAGTCTTCAGTGTCACATGATCCTTCATAAATCACCCGAATTTGCTGATTTACTGCTGAAGAAACATTTCTCATTATTGATTTTGAACCATGGTATTTATTTTAAGGAATTGTTTGATAAATTGTAAGTTCGAAAAACAGCATTTATTTGATATGTACAATATATAAGTATATGATTCCACTGTATGATTCTTGTGCCATCTCCAACGCACCCAATGATATATTTATAATGATTCTTCCTCACCGTGGCCAAGTTTCTAGTCACACAATAGCCGTTAATTGACATGTAAACGTAGATGGTCATTGATGTATTTGTATGACGTCAAGAAGTTGCAGAAGTTCAAAACAAGTGGTTTTGGGAGCCTATTAGATGCTCTTTTTGGACTCAGGAGGGAGTTTTAGGTTCTGAAAGTTACCGTGTATTTTCCTACACAAGGCTTTTTTTCACCAAAAAGATCAAGGAAGATTTGTTTCCTCGTGAGGTGACCTCATAAGTCATTGTTTCTCTTTTGTTAATCATACAGTTGTTCATAGGGAAACCCTCCAAAGACCTAGCAATCTCCACGGACCAACATCACAAAAGACATCTTGCTCACAGACCCCGACAGCTGTTTCTTTTTTCTTCTGCCACACAACCTTTATTCATTCCGTCCATGTATCTGATTTGTTTGCAATATAATCTAAAAGGAAGAAAACTCCTGAGGAAGTGGTGTGAGAGCTAGCTACTTTCCCTCAAGAGGGGCTATTATTCTTTAACAGTGTTTAGAGTGTAAGGCCTCTGTTGTTTTTCATTACGAAAGGAATCACCTTGGCTTTGCCAAGGATCTTGATCAAAACCAGCCGCTTATGACTTTTAATTGAAGCAAGCTGGACCTCCGTGTAGAGCTCAATACACATAATGTGACAAGTTATCCCATCTCTTTAACAGCATTTCTTGAAAACAAAGCAGAAAGAAAAACACACCGAATGGCTTTTCTATTAAGGCAATCTGTATTTGTCATAATTTAGCATCTAGATTATAATCAAGGAACCATAAATCCAGTTGGGCATTTGCCACATCTCAGGGGTAGCTTCGTGCACTTTTTTTGCGAGCGTTACTGACATGTTGCGATTCTTTTTGGTGCTCCCTCAGGTCGACTGTAGCTGGAACGAATCTATGCACCGTCTAGGTTTAAAGGCCGGCAAATCACAATTACTCCGTTATTTCTCCCACACATTCTCCTGATTCTCAGACGTTTCTCCTCTACAAAAAACTCAATAATCTCAAACATTTTCATCAGATTCAACAATGTGCCAATTACATGAGCTATTCTATTATCATTCATTAAAATATCATTCAGTTTGTTAGGGTTAGGGTTTGTTTCAAGAGAAATATCTGAGACACCGTTGATTGACAGATGTTTTCTTATTCATGACCTGAGAAATGACCTGAATTTCCTCATTTTATCTTAGCTGTTGTGGCCCCTTGACACATCATTAAAACTAGTGTGGTATCCAGCACCCATGACCATAACCTTTGACCCCATATATTTTTTCAGGATTTAGGAGTTTGTGAATTATTCAGTGACAGCTTTCTACAGAATTGTGCATATAGTTTATTTTGTGACATGCAAAATGTTTGGCTTGTGCAGTGCAAATTTTTGCTTGCCTTTTCAAACAACCATCTACATTCAGCAGTCACTTTTTTAGACACCTTAGTAGGACTGCTTGGACCACTTTTGCATTGAACTGCCTTCATTCTTCATGGCATAGATTGTGCTAGAAATATTTCTCAAAGAATTTAGTCCGTATTGACACTGTGAATCTCCCATTCCACCACATCCCAAAGGTACTCTACTGGACTGAGATATGGAGGTCATTTGAGTTTAGTGAACTCATTCAAGAAGTTCAAGACACCAACTTTATATGTTTTGTCTGTTTGTTCACATGACAGTTGTGTTTTAGGTATCAAGGTGAACATATTTTGTTCAAAAGAATTTGGATTTATACAATTTACGCAACTGTGTGGCTGTGAATTTGAGATGTGGTGAAAATGACATTATTCAAGGGCAAAGACAGGCTGCTCTTCTGTCCATTATTGGACAGATGTGAAAGTGTCATTTTAAGAGAGTTATCAATAGTACAATTTTCAGTTTCAATTTGGCATGCTATTTATATACAGAAATTAACTCTGCAGGGCATGTGATACGCATGTGTTTGGTGTGCATATATTAGTTTTCTCATGGGTGTGATACTCAATGTCTTGGGGTGCATATCATACATAGTTTTGTTGTAATGCGCACCTACCCCACACCCCTAATCCTAACCAATCATAACCTGTGCACACCAATGTCAATTTCAAAATAGTATGCCAAATAGAAGTCAATGGAATTTACAAGCACATTTTTTAGATTGGGTTAGTGTTTAAGAATTTTAAGACACCAAGCTTAACTTACTGTGTGGGAATTCAAGTAAGGACAAACCAGGGCTATTAAATTTACCTGAAATTAAGCTGGGATCGACAGATTGATAGATAGATGAAAATGTTAAGTGAACAAAAACTACTTACTGGAAATAAAACTACAACTAAAAGCTAAATTATAAAAAACTTTAAATTTATGAATGAATGAATGAATGAATGAACTATACTAGTACATAAATAATACTAAAACAACACAGACAATTTCTGACCTGCATCCTTATAATTGAACTTTCTTGCTGTTCCTGAGATTCCTCTCTCCTGTCAATTATGAAAACTCATAATATAGGTAGTGAGTAGAAATGAAATGACTAGAGCACCATTCACCTTCATCTCTTATTCCTGCCATCCTTTTACTTTATTTTGCATTTCTGCTTTCACTACTCATCCATCAGAAAGCTTGATGTCTTCCAGGATGCTCTTCGAGTCGAAAACCTCTCCCAGGAAGCTCTTTTTAATATGTGCTCGCTCGCGTTGCTCTCGGTTTCAAGTCGTGCTGAACAACAGGCGAATGTGGGAGGCAGATGAGTGCGCGAACGGTCTTGGCACGTGATCAGTGGAATAACACAGAGGGATTCAATATGTCCGCCGGCATTCGCAGTAGATGACTGAACCAAAGCAGGACAATCAGACGCGGAGGACACACAGTGCTCGGCTTCTCTCAGAGATGTTCGAGCTTCATCACCCTCCAGAAAAGGATATGATTCATAAGAGTTAAACAGGAATAATTAGGCAAAAAAAGAAAGCCGCGAGGCATCTGCAACCCCTGAGCAAATTTTATCTTTCATTTCAAGGTCACTCGCTCACTATCTCTCAATAGCCGATCATAAATCTTAGCGTGGAAGTGGCCCCTCCGGCCCCAAAAGGAAAGACGGCCGGCTCAGGAGAGTTGCGCGAGAGAACCGTCAGGGGGAACACAACTAAGACTCACATCCAGGAAGACCTTGGCAAAGCTTCAGGCTTAAAAACAAACACAATGTCCCGACGCCCAGTGGATTCGCCAAAGGTTAAAACAATATCGCCTGTGCGATTCATTCAGCCAATCAGCTTTTTCGTCAGCTTGGCTTGCGCGGACACGCTACTTGTCTCTTTTACGTGTCGCCGACATAGACCATCACGTCGTTGTTTTCCGCCAACCGCTGTGTTTATTTCGGCCAAAATATTTAGCGACTCTGCCTAATGAGAATCAGTCGTGCAGCCAGCGGTGCTCAAGGGAAGAGTTTGAAGTGGGACTCCTCTGAAGAAAGGAAATGATAACACACAGCTGGAGACGCAGCCGTAAAGAAACCCCCAGACACCCATCATGGACATTTACCATTCATCACGACAGAAATTTTGCTTTATACATTAGAGCAGTCATAACAACCACAAGTAGACTGAGTAATACCATCATTCATTCCCTTCGACGCGCTTTCGGTTAGTCTTCGTTCAACTTTTCCACATTCTGCTATTTGTATCTATTAGTTGTAACTGTAAACTGCACAAAAGGGAAAAAGCTCAACAAAAGCTTAGCGTTCTACAAAACGGGCTATTTGTACGGTTGTTAATGTTTTGACAGGCAGACTATTGTTATGTAGCAACGAAGGCATTTACATAATTTAGCAATAACGTAAGAACTTACATAACAACTCATTCATTTCAATTCAACTACAGCTCCCAGCTTGGCCCCACGATTCGCAGACGCTCCGCGGCCAGCTGAAACGGCTCTCTGAACTTGTTCTACTGCGTTTACAAACTGCTCGGCACAGCAGGGATCCCAACAGGCCGCCTTAGACCTTTTGGCCTCTTCACCTATTCTGACTTTCTCCCAGTGTGGGCTCATTGAAAACAATAATAGTAAATGTCTGGTAGACATTAACTGGTAGATGACACTTCCACGAACAGGATACGCTTTGGTGCCCCATGACATTTTTTTAAAGCATTAGAGGTACAAATCCTGTTTGGTATGTTAGAAAAACTATTATCTTGCAGAAGATTAATGTGGCATAAAAAGTAGCTAGTTTTTAAATGCATTAAGTGTCCAATAAAGTTTATTGCATGGTAACAAAATATCAGGTTTTAAATGACCTCAAATTTCGACATTATACATCAAATTAAATGGGTTTAAGCAGCAGCTTAAGCAGATACTTTCACTGCAGTCACTAAAGTCAACTACCCACATGCATAACTATTTAAATATTTATCCACTTGGAAATCCTTACTTCTAGTTATTTCCAATTCAAAACATATAACTGATAAAAAGCTGCATTTTCTATATATGCACAATAATATAATTACTGTGAGTTGACTTTCTCTGCTTCTGCATTTAAACACATATCATATTCTCAGATTAGACACTGTTATCTTCTTTAAATAGCTTTAACATGCCAGTAAAGGTTGGATACGTACACAGAAACACTCATATGTGGTGTAGACACATTTGCAACGCTGAGTCACGGCTCTCCCACCCAATGGCTGCTTACGGACACTCGTATGTAGCCATGCAGCCGCGGTCCGATGCTTAAAATAGATCAAGAAAAGGGCAAATAACTAAAAGGTACATTAGTCAAGTCAAGTTATAATAAAAGAAAATAGCAGCATTCTATAAAGAGGAGTTATTTACGAGTGCTTCAAAATGAGCATAGAAGAAAAATGTGCTGAAGGAAATGAAAATGTTGCCTTCCAAACGACAACAAAAAGAAAAATATCCAGAAAATTTACTAGCTTTAGTGCGCAATAACTCATTCTTCGGTACAAGCAGTTCAAACATACACGAACACTGCGATATTTTGGTGAGAATTATTACAACTGGATTTAGCTGCGTAATACTGAGTGTACACAGCAAATGTGTAATTTATGAATTGTAAAAAAGCAGCGCTATTGGGAAAGTCTTGGGAAAGCTCTGGAACGGGCCTCCCGTTGCAGATGGGCTCTGAAAAACGCCAACAGAGACATAATTGCTTGCATTTACTGCCCATTGAGATCCAGCTAATAGTAGAAAATAATATTTATTTGACGTTTAGACATCATATATACACAGCACAAGGACGTCCCTTGATTCCAAACATCACGTCACGCTTATGACGTCTGTAACCTGCGCTCTGGTAAACAAACAGATGCATGTGTAAGAAAAAACGAAATAAAAGTCAACAATGAGCTAGTCATCTGGGGGATGCATTTCATAGCAGTTTAAAAGGGAAAACGTCTCTAGCGGTTTGATGTGGGGAAGCCCTGTTGGTTAATTGAGAGAATGAAAAAAACCTCTTCGAATGTGTAGCTGGAAAATCCATGACATCATTCCAAATGAGAGACATTGAGCGGGGGTAGAGGGAATTGAGAAGGAGCAAAAACAGCGAAGGGTCAAAAATTGGGCCTGATTAGCAATGGTTTCCAGTGAGGCACGCCGCGGGTTTCCCAAATGAAGGGAAACAGTGGTGTGTTTTTGCGTGAGTCTCGTTTTCACCCTCTCGTCCCCCCCGCTTCGTTCCAGGGGCGAGCGGGTTTGTGTCTGAGGTTCATTGTGGTGGCAGCGTGAGCGCTGTGTGATCTCGTCTCACTCGAAGAAGTCTGTGCATGTTTGTGTGTGTCTGACAGGAGCAGAGGTCACGCTAAGGTTCCGATGAAGTCAGAATGTAATTATGCCTCAATGAACCAAAGGGGAAAGTAATACAAAACATCTGGATGTTTTTGACTGTGACTCAAGACATATAGATAGGGGTATGAATAGCTCTCTCCCTCTCTGTGTGTCTTCAGCCGCTAGTGAAAAACAGATTGTTATGATGGGAGTTTCTCTCTTTTTTTTGGTTTATGGTGGTGTCTCCTTTATTTAATAACGCAAAAATGCACTCAAGTTTTGTGTCGTTGCATTCCGAAAAGTGGACCGCAATTCATAACACGAAGCAAAGAAGTGTTGCATTCTCAGTACTGCCACAAGAGGCACTATGACTAGAACTGTTATAAACTCCCTTCTTCGACTGTTTCCAGGACTATTTTAATAGTACAGTTTGAAGAAAATCAGTTTTTCTGCCGTATTTTTTCCTTGTACTTTTACATGCCGGATTCAACGATTCAGAGGAAAATTCAGAGTGAGATGCTAACGGTCTAATCAGATTCAATGATCTATGCTAAGCTGCAGCTAAAAGTGTTACCGCCAGAACCAGAGATTGGCTGAATGGATTCAAAAACGGTAAAACTCACCAGTTTAACTATAGGGGAGTTGGAAAATGAGCCTATTACAGTACAAAGTGCTTAATATTATAATAATAACATAACATAACATAACAGAGATAGAGTAGACTATTAGACCCATCAAAATAAAGTGTTAGAAGATATTAAGTAGATAGTCTACTAATACTCTAATGACTGCCAGTTGATGTAGTTCCTTTCTTTTAGTAGAATGTCTAAAGTAGACTATCGAAATAAAGTGTTACCATTAAAATATATTTAAAGTAGAATAAAGGTACTCTTTACTATTTACTCTTCTTTGGATTTTCTGTCTATATTGTTGTTTGTTGTGTCTCACAATAATCTGTAGTTTTATTGCTTACTTTGTTCAGGATATGAACTATGTTTTGCTCAGTGTTAAACTGCCGTGGTGTTCAGCACAGATACCACTCTCTCATACTGTATGTGCTCCACGTGTTGTATATTGTTACAATGAAATATTGTTGATGATTTCTCTCTCTTTCTACGCACCTCATTTGGATTAACCAAATACAGCTTATTAATAGAAATAATGAGTGCTACAGTACTGTTCAAATCTGTTAACATGTCAAAAAAAATGTAAGGTTTTCACGACACTTTAACTATAGAGATTTTAAAAAATGTCTTTAAACGGTTCATGATTTTGAATGTATGTTAAACTGACATCTCAAAGACAATCTCAAAGATCAGATGGTTGTTTACAGCAGATGTTGTTCCAGATCAAAGGAAGCTTTCCAAAGTGCTCTTTAACAGACATCTTGCAGATGTATGTGTCATACCCAGGAAATCACCAACCCTGTCTCTCTGTCACTTTATTCAAACATACGTAAAGTATAGAAGAACAGGTAAACTTGAGTAAACGTAATGAATGTGTAATGTAGAGTAGAAGTTTTTCAAGCTGGTTATTGTCGACTCTATAGTCATCACGCCTGTAGCCAAGGTCAGGGTTAGGGTTAGCGAAGTCCCGACCGTTGGTAAATTTTTCGTATTCAAAAATAAATCTGGGGTTTCATTTATAAAGCGTTCCTATGTGCGTACACTTAAATCCACGTCAGCGCTCATATCTGTGAAAACTGTCTTTGACGTGGAAAAGTGCTTAGCATTACGTCAGGGTCTGAGCTGACATACACACTTTTATTTACAAATCATAGAGCTGGAACAATTAATTTGCGCGCAAGTTTGTGATCATTTGCGATTCATAGATTCTCACGTTTTCTGTTTGTACGTTCATTCTATGAATTATAATCGAGAGATGACCGTAGGATTTAGGATGGTTACTGCGCAGAATTTTATAAATGAGGCCACTGGTTCTCTTAATGACTAGTTTGCCATTTAAAACCCCTCATGTCTGCATGTATAATTTACTTTAGAATGTGTGCAAGAATGTTTAGCATCCATGGTATGAAAATGATCACTTGGAGATACTGACTGAGTGAATGTGGCTTCGGAGAGCTGTGACGCGGGCGTAGCCTCAACTGTGTTGCCAGATCCAGCTGTTATAGTCATCTTTGGTCTTGTCCTTTCCACAAAATTTAACAATTTAGAAAGTTAATAAAGTGAGACGTCACAGTTTAGGGTCAGCGATATCTTTATATTATCTCATTTGCGAGAGATTTAAAAAAATGTTGGTTTATGTATATTTATTTTTCGATTTTAATTTGTTTTTATAGCAATATCTCACAGCACTGCATTGCCAGCACTTAAACTGAGAGTAATTATAACAGCCAATGGACAGGTTATTGCTGACAGGATATCACATTTCACATTTGTAAGGCCACTGATATCATGATATCATATACTGATATATCAGTATATCAAAAACAGTAGCACTTAATACTAGCACATAGATCTGAAGAACAAGAAGGTTACAGAATGAAACTAAATATCTGAACACTAGCAATGAAGAAGTGTATGCTATTTTAGTCAGTATAATAGTGAAATTATCATGCTAAAACATTCATATGGAACTAGATAAAGTTATCATCTATATAGCAATGGTTATTAATAAAAATTATAAGAGTAGTAAGTATTGTTGCATGAACAATAAACAGTTGATGAAATTATCCACCCCAGTAGAAAATTGTGAAAGATAAAATCTTTATAAAACGATAAAATCTCATGTCTGGTCTCATGAATTATCATGCAGCATTGTAAATCTAGTGGAGGGTTGTAGAATGACAGGATTTTGTTCATTTCGTTCATTTCGACTCTCAAATGAAGCACATTAGTCGATCATTAACCTGTAAGATTAGAATGTCTTTTTCATATACAGTATAAACTGGGGGTTAGCTTAATATGCATGAATGACTGAGTAAACAAATTACAGTACCATGAAGATTCACTCATCACATCATGCACCTGCAGAGCTTCCATAAAGAGAGAAAATGTTTAATTAACTCAATAAAAAGAATAAAATAAATAGGACCACATGAAATATATAATAGGCTATAATATAACTATAAAAATATTTAAAAAAAAAAAAACGAAAAAAAAGAAAAACAAACTGTGCAACAAGTATAGATTATGCTCACTTTTGTTACACTTTTAAAAGGGATAATTCACCCAAAAACCAAAAATGAAAATTCTGTCATGAATAACTGACTTACTGACCTGGTGCTTATCAGTGTATTTCAAAGATACAAAACCGATTTCAGTACTTTAATAGATTGGTATATTAACATTATATCACTTGAAATGAGTAGTTATTAGTTATTATTTAACTGTATATTTAACATGAAACTGTAAAACCTAAAACATTGTTTGCATATTTTAATGGTCAAATTACTTTTTTTATTTTACCGCAAATTTTACTGTTTTTTTTTTTTACAGTGTTCAAGAAACAAAACACAAATCTTATTGCAATTTATTGGGCGACACGTTAAGTTTTATTTTCACATCACTTGAAATCAGCATCGCTTACTGTAATTTAAAAAGAATTTTTTTTAAATTAAAATAAGAATGAACTAAAATTGAGATATCTTTATTTTAAGCAAACACCGTATTTTACGCAAAAAAAAAAAAAAACTTCTGATTTAACAATTTCGCCGTCAAACATTTCAGGAAGTTCATTAAACTATGCATTCACAGGAGATTTACTGCAACTATACATTTCATGCAAAAGTATGAAAACATATTTCAAACCTCTGCTTGTTACCGCTACACAGTGAATACATTTAAAAGGACACGGTCTGAACACCAGGTGGTTTTACTCAGGTGATCTTGCATCTGAAAGTTAAAAGTTTGGGTTTTAAAGTGAAGAGGGCAAAATGACATTACTTTCCAAGAAACCCAACTCATCGTCATCTCATAATCTGTCTCTTTCAGACATGTTTTCCAGCCCTTGACATCCACAGATACTGTATCCACTAACAGTAGCAGTGCAGTAGGTTGTGGGAAACCGCACAGGGAGTGCCAGGCTGTGGAGGGATGGAGAACAGAGTGATATGGATAAGCGGTTAGTGAGGAGGGGGTGGGGGGGGCACAGTGCACTATTTGTTCCAGATAAAGGGGTCCAGTAACCCACATATCAGGAAATATGGAGAATTAGAAACATATTGCAAAGACTATGATCAAGCAGCACACTTGGAAGGGCAACAGTCATCCAATACCCTACTTTGGAAATGGTTTAAAAAAAGGACAAATCGTCCACATATTTTGGGAACATTTGTAGGTGTTGCGATAAGGATTAGGGAGGACAAGCGGATCCATATGCAGGCTGTATTTAACTCAAGGTCGAAACAGGCAAGGTCCAGACAACAGCGAACAGGTATGGAAGAGGCAAACACAGAGATTATCCAATAGGCGAAGCAGGGGACTAGTGAACAAAGGCAATAAGCCGGGGTCAATAACAGAGAACCCATTACGAGACACAGAACACTGGGGAAGGCTTACAAAGGAAAGAACCACAATGATCAGCGACAAGACAGACACACATCCCTTAAATACAATACATAATGAGATTGATAGGGGGAACAAACTAATCTATCGACATCAGCTGGGTTGAGATACTGTATAACACAGTGGGCATGGAAACAAAGGAGAAACACGCCACAATAATACTCCACAAAACACTAAACAAGTCATTCTTAAACACTGTAAACATATTTTTAGTTAAACTTCGCAGAAGCTATTAAAAAGTTAAAATTATCCACTGATAAATGGAGGGTTCTTCCGTTATCTTTAATCGGCCGGGTCAATGCCATTAAAATGGTCTCTCTGCCTCGCTTTGTTTATCTCTTTCAAAATTTGCCTTTGTATCTGCCACATTCTTTTTTTACACAATTAGACTCATTTTTTCGTTTATTTGGGGAAACAAAGCACACAGAATTTCTAAGGCCCCTTTGCATAAGCCGAAAAAAATTAGGTGGTCTAGCGCTACCAGTGTTCCTTCATTATTACTGGGCCACTAATGCCAGGGCTATGATGTTCTGGCAGATGAGTGATCAAGCTGATGACAGTTTGATAGACTCACTACCCAAGGTGTTGTATATGGAGGCACGATCAGTTGTTGGTAGCTTGTAGCCGCTATTCTTTTCTCTAAATCTGCACAGTTAAAAAAGTCACAATGTAAAAACTTTGTTGTGCTCAACTCCATTAGAAATCTGAATCAAATTAAGACTGCTTTGAATATTACATGTCCCTCAGTACACCTGCCTATTTGAAAATAACAATAATTTTTTGCCTGGCAAGTTGGACAAGATATTCTCACTGTGGAGAGACAAAGGACTGGCTTTTATAAAGATGGAAAATTTGCCACTTGTATAAACTCTTTAATCTTTCCCAGTCACAATTTTTTGATATCGACAGCTGTGGCATTTTATAAAAAATAATTTTATTGAGTTTCAGGAGCTACCGCAAGATCATTCTCTGTATTTTTTGGGGCAATCTCCCATGGCCAAGCATTTGGTGACACGGTTTGTTTCTTTGTTTGTCTCCCATTTTGCAGTGTCTTCAGATCACCTTAAAGTACTGTAGCTTGGAACAGTGATACTGGACTCAATATTTCAAAGGAGATATGGGAGAAGGGACTGAAGGGAATTCATTCCTGCTCTATTAATGCAATATTTTTGTATTTTCAGGAAAAATGTTTTAAAATCTGTTATAAATAAAATAATAATAAAAAAAAAACAAGGAAAACACTGACAGAACATACATGTAATATTTAAATTTTATCTTTGACGTGGTTCCCATTTAGACAGCACTAATAAATATCTATATATATATATATATATATATATATATATATATATGTACATACACTGTCGGAATGGAAAATATTCAGACCCCCCTTAAAAAATGTTTCACTCTTTGTTATATTGCAGCCATTTGCTGAAGTCATTTAAGTTCATTTTCTTTCCTCATTAATGTACACACAGCACCCCATATTGACAGAAAAAACACAGAATTGTTGACATCT
>JAUCMT010000059.1:15233990-15255808 GCA_032357475.1 Enteromius thamalakanensis
CCCCCTTAAAAAATGTTTTACTCTTTGTTATATTGCAGCCATTTGCTAAAGTCATTTAAGTTAATTTTCTTTCCTCATTAATGTACACACAGCACCCCATATTGACAGAAAAAACACAGAATTGTTGACATCTTTGCAGATTTATTAAAAAAGAAAAACTAAAATCAGACTCTTTGCTGTGACACTCAGATGCTGTCCATTTCTTCTGATCATCCTTGAGATGGTTCTACCTTCATTTGAGTCCAGCTGTGTTTGATTATACTGATTGGACACCTGTCCAAAAAACAAAATCCAAGTTAACCCAAGACGTAGTACAGTGTCTCTCCCAGCAGTGAGTTTTTTTGTAATCTGGAGAAAATGCCTCACGAACATCTCATATACACTACACTCTTCCAATGGATACATTCAGAATTGATTGCTGGCCTGCTCCACCTGAGTTTAAACAAGCTAGTTTTGTTTGTGTTCAAACAGAAGTCAATTATGCTTCAACTGTATAATTATGGTAAAACTCGGGACACCTACCCTCAGCCAACAGGGCATGGAAATCTTTGCAAAACCTTTAATTCATGCCTGTGACAAAGACACATTATACACAATGCTGAAATCAAGGTTTTGGAAAAGTACTTCAAACAAGCTGAAGCATTGTAATGTCAGGAAAATAATTCTGTGGTCATCGTGGTATTTTTATAAGGATTTTTGACTGAGGTTAGCAGATTGCCTAAATGCTGACGCTACTTTAATGTGGCATGAATTTGGAAAACCGTGGAGCTCCTCCTATCAAATGTCAAGAGAGAGGGATAACGTTTTGTCTATTAATTCATGCATCCAGCAGTCACTCAAATATTCAATGCAATGATGTAATTATAATATAAATAATGATTTAACAAGCTGTTTATGTAAAATAATTGCTCAAAAAATGTAATTTGGATAATTCATTGCCATTAAATCAATCGAAAGCCCTGTTAAATTAAAAAAAAGTTATCCCTATCATCTATTTTCCACTTTGTCTATTACAGGTCTCATCACCTCTGGAGGTTGTGAACTGTTTCCAGCTCTTCTAAAGTTAAAATGAGGATAAGAAGCCCCTCAGGCGATCTCACAGAATGGGACATCTCCTAAATCCCACCAGCTGCTGCCTTGCTGTAAACCTCCAACAATGTATTTGCAAAGATGGATCCATGTAAGGTCATCAGTGTTGATGCTCTGTTTTGTGTCCCAATGGCAACTATCCAAACATGGAGCTCAATCCTCGGCAAACATTCCACCAGGAGACAATAAGTATGAGCATGTATAAACCAAATACAGAGCATTTTATTAATATCACTGTAAGAATAGACACCATACGTACTATTGGGTTTACTGCGAAGCTTTGAGTTATCATAATACAACCAAAGGAAGAATTTCCCAGACACTGCATTGTATCCATTTTTAAAGGAAATTCCAGTCATTCAAATTCAGTCCCATGTTCTTAAAATTGAATATGTCACTTCTCTCAACCCATTTGAAGTTCGATTTCCCTGAAAAAGTGTAGAAATGTTGCCAGACAGAGCAACAATGGCTTAACCATTGGCTAACATTTGGCAGTATGGCAGTCTGGTTTTCCGATCAGTGGTTGAGTGTGTTTGGGAAACAGTTACATTTACCGTTTGATTGTTTTTTTAGTAATTTCTATCCTCTCAGTTATGCAGTCGCATATATGTTAAAGTAGGAATTGTTTGAAGTTTGAAAGCTTGGTCAGAATGCATCATGCAACCTTTTGGGATTGACCTATTTTTACTTTGTGACTTCAGTGCCTGGCAGTAACTCTATAACGCAAAAGCAACTTGTTGGATATCCTCATCGTGTGACCTTAAACTTTGGCAGATTGTCTCTAAACTTCAGAGCTTTTGGGATTTCTTAACAATATGTCAAACATCAGTAGGATGAGGAACTTGATAGATGACATTTCTGTTTTCTCATAAAGCTGCAAAGCCAGGGTGAATTGCGCCTGTGAGGTCAACAATCTGTTTAGTTTCTGCCAAAAACAAAGATGTCTGACTGAAGCTGTTGCTCTTTGAGCGTGGGTTTGTTTGAAGAAAGACAGCCTTGAGGGTTTTTTTTTCTAGGAATTCCAGAGGGGATTTCTAGGAATTCTGGTTGTGGTAAATGCACCATCCGTTTAGGGAGTTTGAAGACTTTATGTCATTAAAATGTAAAAAGACGTATATTTCCGTGGTTTTTGCCAAATTGTATATATATCACACTAACCTCAAAAATCCAAAGGGAATACTGAACAGACAGTTTATTGTAAAACAATGTTTCTTCTTATTTGTTCTTTTAATCAGCATGAAAGCATACTAATTAAATCTATATGGAATTTTTTTTATTTAAAATAAAATGTGTGTAAGATTTGATGGACAGACACACACACACACACACACACACACAGAATTGATACTTTGTCCTCCAAAGTTGCCTTTATTGATTTGTACTTTTTGTTGGTTTAACAAAATTCGCCGCGTATTTCGAACAAATTAACGCGGTGCCTTCTGAGTTTGAAAAATGCCGTTTTATGACTGTCAACCCTTTAAAAAGTTCAATTGCTCTCTGCTGGGCTCCTTCACATCAGTTTTTCCTCAGCGTGATAGAAAAAAAGACTTGTTGCCAGTAAAAAGCACACATGAATCATTTACCTCTATTTGTGATGCATGATCTGGAAGTTACGGCAGGGGATGCTGGTAGAAATTTATACAAGTGATTTTTATATTCACAGTAAAGTTATGCTCCACGTGGAGGAATTTGCCAATTCACAATTATAGGACTTCACATTTAATGGTGTGCAAAACATTGCCATGCAGGAAGTACTATTTTACATTGTTTTTGCTCCCATTAAATGTTTAATGTTCTTGTAAAAGTAGGGGAGAGGGGTTTAAAAACATTCTCCAATCTGCTTACAAGGGAAAGCTGAATCATTTGACTCCAACCTGAGTCCACATATTACACGTAGATTTAACTAAAATGTGACACGCGAACAGAAAAGATGAGACCTGCTGTAGTAAAATGCCTTGCTGTCTGCTGTCCGTATAGGCAGCTTCTGAAAGGGCATTACGTTTACACTTACAATTTTGCATCAGATTCAAGCTGATCAAGCGAATTCGCTGCATTGACCAAAAGAAAGCTGCTTGGTGAGTGACAAAAGATTTCCCCAATTGTTTATTCAAATTTGTCACCAATAGAAATACCAAGACCAATAGAAAGTTGCTTGTTTTGACAGTGAGCTGTTCTCTGGATATATGCAATGGATATTTTTGCCTCCAAAATGTTTAAAAATGTTTTAATGTCACCCACACACACACAATAAATAAATAAAATAGTACAACTTTCTACCAGTATCTCAGGCCATAGCTTCCAGATTATCTAATTACTGTTGTATGCAGAATTTTGTGGATGAAAATGTTTTATTTATTTTTTTCACTGAAATGTTATGTTTTATTCATATAACATTGGTTAATGGAAACGCCATCATTTCACAATATTTTTTTTTTTGACATATATAAACTATTGCAAAATTTTTGAGTAAATTCGTTATGGAAGCGTGGCTACTGTGCTACACATTTGAGTGAGAGAGAGGGGGATTAGATGGGTAAAGGGCCACAAACCGGGACTCAAACTTGGGATGTCCGAAGCGCAGCAGCTTTATATGTCTGCATTTTGCCCACGAGGCTTTTTAAATACAATTTAATATTATTTTAATGAATATGTTACAGTACTGAAAAATTGTTGCTTCAATACTTTATGGAAATGCCTTATCACACTACGTTTTGGTGCATTTTAGAGACTAAGGAGTGGTCAACAGTTGGGAAACTGTCAGTAAACAAATATTCGGATCCTTAGACAGATGGACGGAATTAAAAAATAGTGATATCATTGTAAGTGACATACTATTTGTATGATAAAGTCATCATAAACCATGATTACCGCTGTAATGTAGATCATTCCCAACCTCCACGTATCCTCAGCTGAGGTGAAGGTAAATAGTTTCAGAGGCTAGGAAAACAACTTTCAGTCAAAACAGATGGGTTTGATGTCTGAATGAAGACATCATGAGGACGAAAAAGAAAAACATTTTAATAACAAATAGATTGGCTGCTATGATGTTGTTGTGTGGTCTTTTTGTAAACACCAAAGATTTGCTTTGAGAATAGATGGAGCTGTTCCCTTTGTCTGCCCTCCAAAAAACAGAATTACACAGGGCCAGGCCAATGTTTGTACAGAACACCAAACTCAGGACACCCCCAGGGGCAGAAAATGTTTGGTCACATGCCTTGTTCTGGCCTCAGATTAGCGTAGCTAACGTTGTTTTTCCTTTTCTTGTTACTAAGCCCAAAAGTCAAGGATTCACTTACAATAACATTAAATAATAGGCCGCTGTTTTTGAACTCCCCAAAACAGAAAAAAAAGTTGCATTGTCTGACAATAACAGCTTGAAGCACATTTAAAGAATGGGAAGAAGGCCAGCTGAAATTTTGTTCCGCATAAAAACTTTGAAAGATTACAATCTTCTTTCTAAATGCATATAAAGCCATAACAGTGCATTTTGATGATCTCGTGTGTACTTTTTATATCTTTATATTGTGGGGTACAGCTCACAGTCTTGACTTTTCAACCCCTGGAAAGCCTCAAAATAAACATCCTCTCTGTTTACAACCCAGTGAAGACCTGCTGTTGCTGTTTTTACATTTTCACATTCAAGCTGAAAAATATTGGCTGTTTGGAGAGTATTTATTCTTAAAAAACGAAATACTGATATCATATTGCAACAAAATAAACAGAGATGCCATAAATATATGGACACTTTACTGTGTTCCCAGTGGGACATTTACTTTTACAATTTACATTTACAATACAACTTAATGGATTCCAATTTTCTATTTAATTTAACCAATTCAATTTAATTTACGCTTTTGTGCGTAATGTTCACAAGTGTTAAGAATATGCCTTGCAATCCATCAGATAAGACCCAAGCACCAACCTAAGCCAATACCATAAATTAGTGATTTGATAACTGTCATTAATATTACAATATTTTCTAACAGTATAGAGCCGTTAGGATCAATTAAAAGCAAATGTTTTTGATGCTGTATGCAGCTGAAACCTCAGCTAATGAAACATCAGCCTTAGTTTTAAACAAACGTGACAGAAATTAGATCGCTGAATATAGCGAACCCAGTTGAAATGCATATACGAGAATACTTGTTTTTTTTAACCTGTTTTCATGTCGGTTACTATCGGCGTGTTCTCAGAGTGATTACATGCTCTAGACCCGAGTTTGCTCCAGCTGTATAAACACAGATGCTAAATGCTGCTGCTAATATGCTTAACATTATGCTCCTGCATATGATACAAACTGTTAAAATGACACTTTTTTAACCTAGTTTATGGTTCCTACGTTTTCAATTAAATTAGGCAGACCACACAATACACACACGATATGGATTAATAAAGCATTAATTTACCTTAAATGTTGACTTTAGTTGTTTCTGGAGTGCTCCACTACTGCTACAACAAACGCTAGCCAAGTACTTGAACGATGAACAGAGAGCTCACTGGCTAGTGATACAGGAGAAAGCCAATCAGGTGTGACGTGATAATAATATCGTTGTCATATATCGTTGTCTATGGGAACTTTGTATTTCACCAAACATGCATACAATGTTCAAAACAAAGAAAGTCATGCAGTTTTGGAATGGCTTGTGGTTGAGTTAATTGTTGCATTTCATGATGCCATTTTTGTGTAAACTTATAAAATCAGAGCACAGTTGTTGAGATCTTCTCTGATTCGGACATGCATAAGATTTCGCTGGTGGTTTATGTCTTGAAATGCTTTTCTCAACAATTTATCCTCTATTTAGTCACAATGTCCTCTAAAAGAAACAACTGAAATAAACAATCTCATTTGTTTTTTCATGTTTTCTATAGGTTTCTGAAATATTTGTAGATAAGAAAGTCTAAGAAATCTCCTTTCGAATGAGTTTTTACATACATTTCTTAAATGCTGTTACATTATTTCACCTCTCAGTATTTAGCATGGCTCCCAAAGGCCTAGCAGACCATCTGTCTGAAGGTGCCGAGCTAGAAAGATGAGTTCTCAGTGTGTCGTCCAAGCCTGACATCTCACTTTGCGTGTGGAGAGGACAATAAATGCGATGGTTTTCATGGAAAGCAAGACGGTTCTACAAACGAGAAGCCTATTCACTCCAACGACAACAGAACTGACGCTAACTCCTGGGCACCGTTCATCTACACCAGGGACTGCATGGCTTCTCACACAACAAAGTGCCAGCTGAACTAACATAACCTGGATTCAATTCTCCTGCAACCATTTCCCATCCAGTATCCACTGTGCGCAATTAGTACTGAGGCGTTTCGCCCTGGCCAAGAATTGTGATTCCCCCCTCCCCCCTTTTATTTTTTTAACCATACCAAACCCTGCAGCCGCCAAAAAAACAATCCAATTATAAGGAACAATTCATCAAGTTGCAAGCACAATTCTTGGAACGGCGACAGCTACAGAAAAACAAAAAATGTGCTTCTAACAGTAAGGGAAAATCTGTCTTTACAATCCCTAGGCTTCTCACTGCCAACTTTGTGCTGGCTGTTGGGTGAGCGGAAATGAAAGCGTGCTAGATTCTACCCCCCGGAGAATAACTCTAACCCTGCAAAGCGCAAATCAAACATACAATCGACGTCACAGGAAACCATTTTGAAGCCTAAAACCTCCCAATGGAAGATCCATTTGAGTGCCGCGGGTATGTGCGAGCCGCTACGCCTCCCTCTTTCAAGGCTTCAGCCGCAAAATAACCGAAACCATACCACACTGCCAGTGCTCTGAGGACAGGACGCCTTTCTCTTTCCCCAGCTCCCTCCCTATCGCATTCGTTCTTTCTCGCCATCCCATCTCTCATTCTTGTACTCACTTCATCCAACACACGCAAAACTCCTCTTCGTCTCCCACTCTCTTTTGTCTGCTGCTTATCAACAAACACATGATTGTTTTAAACAAAAAGGCAATTGTGGATCAAGTTTATGCAGACTAGAGATTGAGGAATGGCAGCTCTTGATTAGAAGCACCAATTTGAATCAAGAAGTCTTTTTTTGAGACTCCCCTGCCCACAAACCAGGAGTTCTGGAGTCAGTAATGATCTGTATCGTATTGTGTTTAATTATCCAGGATCTGTGTGAGGCCTGGTGCCAAACCCTTGAGCTTTCGCCTTAGAGGACCACATGACCCCAATGCCTCCCCTTCCAGGCTGCTTGACATCTGAAAGATGGGTTGAAAGGTCAGACCCCAAGCAATCAAAGAAGTTTGTTTTGGCACTCCTTCCCACTGGCTGGGGAAAGGCCTTGCCATCACCTCGCATGCCTCCCTGAGAAACAAATATGTCCTTAAAGATCATGGTGGGTTGAGGCCACACATTTCGATCGATCTAGTTTATGCACCAATTTTTGCCGCTGAGCTAAAGGAAGTGGACGCAAATGAGAACCAAGATACCCCACAGTGTGAGCTAAAGGTTGGTTGAGGTTTCCAAGAATGCACAATTATTACACCGTGCCTACAAAAACAAGTGAAATTCTCTTGAGGGGGTTTGCATTCCAATCACCTATTGGTCTTGCTTGAATGAGATCAGAGGATGTGTGTGTGTGTGTGTTCTTTCAGTGATTAACAATGCAGTGCTGCCTAAACTATTCCCAGCAATCTGTTTGAGTAAGGCCAAGGGGGGCATCGCATAACCATTAAATAAAAAACCACAGCATTCTCAGACGTTTAAGAATCCCTAAAAGAAATCCTCAAACATTTATTGTATTTCCCGCCCCATATCACTTAATCAGGCTCTAATATTTTAAGTCATGGAATTCCATTATCCTTTCTGGTTCCCCAACTTGCTAGACTCTGCAGACACTGCAATTTAGGCAGGATGTTGAGGTTCCAGGTTCAACACGTAGACGAATCAAGCTCACATTTGGCGTAACATTGAAAAAGGAGAACCTACAGCAGTACAACCAATCAGTGCAAGAAGAATAAACAATATCTTAATGAATCTGTATGGTTCTACTGATTATGTATTTTAAAGGAGAAGGTTGGGTGGCCACATACTGTCCAGAATAAAGCCCTAGCCTAATACCCTTTTCTGTCACATTCAGAGCATCAAAACAGCATCCACCTCCTGTTCCTTTGGGTTTCATTCTGATTATTAGCTTGTTTAAAATGCAAATGCGTTTCTTGAACAGCTGCTTTGGACAAAGACCACCCAGTGGGTATAAGGCATTGTTGATTGCAGATAAGCAGTAATGGGGTGCCGGGGGAACTTATTTACCCCTCTAAGACACACCACTATACCGGAGACTTGCAAACCAAAAATAAAATAGTGTGCCCATTTGGGTGTAATAACGTGTGTCAAGATGAAATCGATTCGGTGTAAGAAATGTGAACATGCCGGATCAGACATTTTTTCTGTAGTGAAACTTGCAACACATACACAGCAGTTCTGAGATTCGACTGATTAGTTGATGTTTGGGATCTGCTAGCTGTGGTGGGTAGTTTTTTCCAAGAAATAAATTAATGCAGGATGTCTCGAATCAACTGGCCACGTACACACCGCCACTTCATTATCCCTTTGTAATTATACTGGTTATAAGATTTCAATTTTTTTACTGAAAGGACAGCCTACTGTGCAACCAAATTGACATTAAACTTAAATAGCACCAAATTGAACAAGATGCCATTCCAAACCTACCATGAAACAAAAATAACGAATAGACAATAATTTGTTGGTCATTCTTGCTCATGCAGTTACAATGCATGGGGACCAAAAGGTTAAGCAATCAAAACCACAAAAGCCCTATAAAAGCCCTTTTAATATGTAACCATGGCACGTCTGTAATAGGTTGGAACAGGTTATGTTTACCAGTGTTTTTTTAAGTGTTAACAAATGCAAACATAATTGAAAAACATATTCGCTTATGCAGCCATGCAATTTTAACTTCCCTACACTGATTCGAACCAGTGTTTTTCTCCACCTAAGTGCAACAGCATTTCACGTAAGTCATAACATAACATTCTGCAACTAACTACCTGTAAATCATACTTTTGTGTGAAAAGGAATAAAAGCTGCCAGAGTTTGACTGCCTGTTCATTTCAACTGGAAACTGCAGTGATTTGTATGTATAAGTACGTTTTTTCAGTTTTGCAGAAATGTATAAAGAGGCACGTATTTCCAATGAACCTAGGTTGAAAAAAGGATCATAACAGTATGACTTATGTGCTACGTTTTAAGTCTTCTAAAGTCATACCATAGCTTTGTACCATTATACACTGATTATTCATTTAAGAACTACTACAAGCACAGTTTTTTTGAATGAACGAAACTGATCAACCAATTCGTTGGCATAATGGAAAGTTCACATGCTCTGACATAGCATCTGGATTCATGGCAAAACTAAATCTCAGCCATTTCCCGAAATCTTAATTGTTTCCCCTACTTTGTAAAATCTTTAAAAAAAAAAAAAAAACCTTAATCTTTAGGTTTGGATAAATGGAGAACAGGTGCTGAAAAAACATACGCAGCTGGTTGTTACAAATCTCAAGGTCCTTTAGTTTAGTGTTTTTTTTTTATTTTTTATTTTGATTCTTAAACAACAATGCACCTACCGTTATTCTACCACAAAACTGCTGTTGCTAAGTGCTACATGATGTCTGTCTGACAAGCCTGTTGTTTACACTACATACTCCTCATAAGAGGGAAGTTCCTTTACTATCTTTATTTGTAAACTGTGGTATATTAATAGTATGGAACAGTGGACATAATCCAAGCTTGTCCCACTACACATCTTCTTTAAATACAGCTGTGCATATGTGAACTTCAACAGAGCTTCCTGCTGGGCTAAAAACACTGCTGTTTGTGCACTAGGCCAAGACAGAAAACGTGGGGTGACAGAGTGCATCGGCTGAGCTCAAATGAACCAACAGCAACCTGGGGGTGTCAGGAATGTTTATGGCTCCTGTCCAACACTCCCGCTCACTATGGGCCTGCTCAAGTTGTCTTAGAGCACATCTTTCAGACACTAAACGCGTAGTGCGTGCAAAGTTTTTTTTTTCCACAAGATTTGTTTAGCAGCTATTTATAGGAGGAGTATTTATCGGCCCGTCCTTTGCTGGAGGCGGCACCATGCCCTGGAACTAAAAGAGCATCCATATACATATGCTGGAGTTTCTAAAGCTTACAGAAATCAAACACTTTAGCTCCATGATCGACACTCAAGTGAATGTTGTCAGCAAGAAATTGTGCTGGGTTTGAAGCTGCGGAGAAATTCTGTTTATTTTAAAGACCCAGATGTGTCTCTCCAAGGCCTAAGTATCACTAAAAAACAGCCACGTCCATGAGTCAAGAATGACAACATATTTTACTATCAGGGGACAGAGCCCCCATTACTGTATGAAACAGCAGACCACACAGGATGATTGCAAAAGCTCACATTTATAAAATGGACAATAACCGTGATATATTCATATTGCTGAAAAGGTTAGTTTATCTTTCTTGATAGATCTTATAAATTCTGCTTCTCTGAGAGAAACAAGCTACAGTTTATAATAGGTCATCTGAGTAGTGCGTATCTGGAGAACGCTAACAAAGATACTCCCTACCAGTAGACACTTTGCAGGTATGCACTTACGTGAAAGCCAAATATTTGGCTTTAAATCTGCCTGTTTGCGCAATTTTTAGGGTGAAGAGAAACTATTATCCAACATTTTGTGGATTTAGCAGCTGCATAACCAGAATAAAGTATTGACAATATAACTAAGGGTTAGGGTTAAAAGGAGACCTGGATCTGATGTGATCCAATCTGATGTAGGAATGAGTGCAATGATAGAAGTCAATCTCATGTTACGGCTAGTGATGGGCATGTGCAGTGTTTGAATTACGTTATCTTCTATCTTAAGCCGATGATGTCATGTCAGTTCCAAATTTGGCGTAAAAAATAGGGTCATGCCCACTTTTCTTACAAGACCCTGAATGAGAGGCAAAGAGAGTCTGTGTTAAATATTCAACCCTCTTCCATTAGGAAGAGCAGCTCACACAGCTCACGCTGTCAATTTCATAAGACGTTAAAGTACGGAGGTTAGAAAGGAGATTAGATGGAAGAAGAGAACGTTTGCAAATTCTGAAGTCAAATTTTGTTTTTATCACCAGTGGGGGAGCATAATTTTAAAACAAGCAATGATCCTGGAAAGCAACCATAATACTACTATTACTGCCTGTCTGAGATCAAGGATCCAAGGCTTCCCAACTCCAGAACATTATGGTCAATATAAGTGTGTTGGGAACATTATGTTAACAAATCAGGAAATCTGTGCCAGCCGTGTGTGTAATGCTCAGTTAAATACATTGTGTTTCAAGGTTTTTATAAGGTTTGGGCAAGAGAAGGGGAGTTGATTGGATTGTTGAGGGGAGGGAAGTTGGGATAAGGGGGCCAACCTTGGCAACCACAACGAGACTTCCCGAATATAACGTAGGCTCTCCTCATTCATTCAAGCAATGAGGATAATGGACAAAAATCCAAGGTTCTTTCCTTCTTGCCCAGCTGGTCCCATACAAGGCATTTTCTGTTCTTAAATCAAATTGCTTTATTGCAATGCAGGGGGTACTTGCGTACAAGTACAAAAGAGTGGGCAAATGTTATCAATATTGACATTCTCCCTGGTGAACACCAGGTTGGCTGGGTGAAGTAAGCCGCTCTGGTATGAGAGCTGGCAAGCGGTTATCCAACACATCTGTGGGGAATAGCTAACTCCAGAGCCAACAAAGTTGAAGAAAACACAAAAACAAGTCATGCTGTACTTTTTTATTGGAATAGAAGTATTTTAAAAGAGTCTTCAGGAACAACATTAAGAGTGTGATTTTGCACGGAGAACTGGAGAGTCACTTCATTAGATTAATCATTTTACTGCAAGTAGATCTCGAAAGATCAGCGAGAGAGACATTGTGGAAAACATGTATGGCTCAAGTACTTGCAGGGCCTTTGCTTGAGAAGAATTCTGAGACCTGTGGGAGGACAACATAACCTGAAAGACTTTCATGACACTGCAGATGCTCAGGAGTTATCATATGCTATGTAGACATCAGCCTTCTTTGACAGAGCACATGATTCTTCTGGAGTAATGGATTTCCAAGCCGCCTCTCAGGCAGTCTGTCTTTCCATCGAGTCGGATCAGATCACTGCAAACGGCCCTCTATGGACGCTGGTCAGATCACTGTAAATGGCTCTTCCTGCTCAAATACATAATCTACAATACACCACATTCTTCATTCAGCTGTTGCCTCTCTGAAGTCATTCTTCATTCAACACTTGTCTGTCTACAGGCCAAACCATTCAGTAACTCCTCCTCTTCTGGGATCTGATTTCTGCCTCTGACGCTCGTCCTCCATGAACTTCTCCTGCATCTCCTCAACAGAGCCCTCCTCGTGCTTCTTATCCTTCTCAGGGAAGATATCTGGGAACTGGAAGGTTTGCTGCTGAGCCTGTAAGAAAAACAGGAATAGTAAAGGTTGTCTGTTTGTAATTAACACTGTCATCCAGCAGTTTTGAAGAATGCTTTATGCTTCCTATTAAAAGCAATAAACATCAACGCTTTTAAAATCAGAAATTGTTAATCCATTTCACTTCACTGGACAAAACACATCGCCCTTTTCCAGAGCTGTGCTTCCCAACAACTCCAGAAATAAACCGATCACCACATCTTAAGGGCCTGCTGTACATTTTAAAAGAAGGGGGAATATTTCTTGCACATGAGAGCAGAGAGACAATTTACTAGTACTGCTGGTCGGTCTCCATACCACAGACCATCAATATTGTTCCAAAGATAAAACAAGGTGTGGCAACAGCAGGAGGAAACAGGGACTGCAGCGAGTTAACAGCTAATGAAAAGCAGTGCCTTTCTGAAACAAATGCTTTTACTGGGATGATCTATTATTTTGGCCTGCTCTTTGTAACAACTACAGTAACCTTTGAGTGAGCAAAATGACCAAAGAACAGTTGAATAAAAAAAAAAGAAAGGGGAAAAAAAACAACAACTGAAACACTTAAAATCAACAGCTTGGCCTCCAAGGCTCAGCAGTGGCGCTCCAACCCTACCATCTAGGAATGCGAAACCCCACACTATAAACACAGAGTCCAGCCAAGTGAAAGTACAAGAACCAAACCTATTAAAAACAGGACCTTAGTAACAGAGTACTAAAATTAATGCGAAAAAATGTCTGTTCCTTCACCTGTAGTAAACTCTCCTTGAAAAAAACAAACAAAAAACCCACTATGACTAAAGACCTGCGGGGGGGACCCGTAGTGGAGTTGAATAGTTTGGATGTTCTAGACCTGACACTTTTTCAGGGCTAGAACATCCAAACTTTTCCTTATTAACAAAAACAAGTCACCAGATGATTTCCCCCCAAAACATGTACCTTAAACAAGTGCCATATAGCGCTAATGTTCATACCTACATGTACAAACTCTTTGTCTCAGGCTATGGCAAACATATCCGCGGTTTGATTTAACAGAACAGCATTAATATTACCATTTCAAATGTAAACGCAGCACTGCATATTCATGTTTATTATGTAATAAAAGCAGTCGTTAAGAATAGCATGTAATACATTGTCCCAAAAGAGCTGGGAGTATCAATTACACATTGACATGTCTCATTTGACATGTCCCCCCCTCACCCTTGTGTGTAAAATTATTGGGGGGGGGGGAAAGGAAGACTTTTGCATGGAACAAAAATGTTGTTGTTGGGTTCAACCCAACATCTGTCCCTGTTATACTAACCATCTCCCCCCTCTCTATAATTCAGGGCCTGAACTTACACCATAAACTGTACATTCAGTGGCTTTACGTCAAGGATAGACATGAATTCTGAGACATTTCTAATTATTTTGGGAGTTAACAACTGGAGAAAAAAAATAAAAATAACAAGAAAAAATGCATTGTTTCATTTAAAAAGATTGTTTGCACAATAGTTTGTGACGCGTGTTATTGCTTTTGGTCTCAAGATATTTCATAAAGACGGCAAAGACTTGTCACGGAAGAAGCTTGAGTCATATCTAGTAAACAAAATATGATTTATAGTGTTGGTGGGCTTGAGCCCGTAAGCAATCACCTAGTAATGGCTCAGCAATTACTCAGAACACCATAGCAACGATCAAGCAATATGCAAGCAATCATCATGTCGTCCTGACAGAAAGAACCACTCAGGACACCTATAAGCAAATATCTAGCAGATTGTCACAGTTTGTCAGCCAGCGCTGTGGTGGAAAATGTTATACAGCAAGGACCATTCACAACTGTAAAAAATGCATTTATTAAAAAGTGTATTGAGGAAACATTCTATTTGGTGATGCTTGTTCCTAGTGTCGACAGAAATCAGACTTCACCTTTTGTCTCATTTGTATAGCAATTACTAGCCCACCTTTAAAGACTCTTAGAGTTAGTATCAGAGTCTGCAGTCACCCCAAATCAGAAACCGCCCCAATACTGGCACTCTTGGTGAACTCTAGTGACTCACATCCCACAATCATTTTCACGATCAGTCAAACGGGAACAGCTGGCATGACTTGGGCCAGTCTGAAAGGATTAGCAGTAGATGGTGGATTTTGTACATAAAGTCACTGTTATCTCCACTGTTTGCTCAGTGACGACGGATAAACTATTAGACAGAGGCTGAATCTTCAATCTGCATGCAGTCTGATTTAAGAGCATCAATAAATGGTTGTAATATTTAAATGCACTAGCCAAAAGATCGAGGGTTGTGCTGATATCGACTCAGTTTGTTCATGTTTCTTCGTAAGATTTCCCGTTAGCAATGGCTATTTTTACAACTACTGTGATTCATTTTGCATACAGTATTTAAAGCCTAACCACATATTAATGTACGTGTAGGCATGAGATGATAACCGGTTTCAAGGTTTAACGCGGTTTGAAAAAGTCACGGTTTCAAAAGCGCAAACAAAAAAAGTTACACCGTTCCTACGATATGTGCATTTTTTTTGTCGTTAAAGTGAAAGCGCAGGACTCCCTACTGGGCTGTGTGTGTGCGTACCTGCAGCGAAAACAATGGAGCACCGTCCCCACCGGTTACTGCTGGCAGGCGCATGCGTGTATGTGATTGTGCACGTGATCCGCAGTCAGTGAGACTCGTATGGCGGAAAATCTATGCCAATAATAAACAAGCTCACCACTGATGCTGGCGCGCACGGTACATCACATACGCTAGAGGAAAACAGATCTACACGAAACGGGAGCCGCGAGCTCATTTCAAAGCCGCGTGCACGATATGACAACTGCGCGCAGTTCAAACATTTGCTCGATCTTCTCTCACCTGCTCGCGTGAACACTATTATTTTTGTCAGTCGTGGGGCGAGGCTTGCGGTTTTAGTTGTAATCTCAAATGTCATTGGTCATTCCCCTTTTCCGGAAGTCAGTATTGGATGCCTGTTTAATTCATTTACTTGACTCGTAATTACACACACACACATATACATTTATATATATAAGAAATACGAAACTTCCTTCTATATGTTCTATAAGTTTCCTAAAATAAAATATACTGTGTTCAGTTGGAAAAAATAGTTGTTTTTTTTACCAAGACATTTAAATATAACATTGTAGAGCAGTAATTACAATACCGTGAAACCGTGATATTTTTGTCCAAGGTTATCATACCGTCAGAATCTCAAACCGGCCCATGCCTATGTACGTGACTGCATTTTCAGGACGTTTAAAGATGAGGGCATGTTTGCCTAACGTTGGAAGTCTATTAACAAGTTCATTACCAGACAGGAGAGCAGGAAATGCAGGAAAATGCTTGTAAACAGCTCCCTCTGCCAGTCTCAATGGGTGGGCCACACTGCTACTTCCTCTGAGTCCACACTCTTAACTGACAACCGATACTCACTAACCACAGATATTTGGCTGCCCTGAGATATCTCTTGGTCTTGACACACACCATACCAAAAATTGAGCCTGCATCGAGCCAAAAGTCACAACCATGGTGGGATAGTGGGGACAGGCTCCTGATCAAGAAATGATTTATAGCTTAATGGTTCTTGCAAATCAAAGTGGTAATTCAGGGCAGCTCTATGGCTAGATAGGAATGTCAAAACTAGTCTCAGTAGCGAGGACCCCGGTTGGGACAAACAAATGGAAAACTCCCAGACTTGACCACAAGGGAGGAGCCGGATATTCTCGATGAGTGCATGACCTCTAATCCATCTCAATAAACTCGCAAATTTGGTGTGACCTTTAAACCACAGTAACCAACAAAATGCTATGTGGATGGGTTTGTTTATATAAAAGCATGATTGCGTTTAAGTGGAATGCAGCCTATGTACAATTCAAAAATGTGTAAAAACAATATAGACAATGGGACTATTTGGGACTATTGTAGCATTCTGTATTCGATCTCAAGAAACAATTAAAATCATGGGTTTGACTCCCAGGGAAACCAAAGACAATTACTACAACAGGTATGGAATGGCAAGAATGAGGCAAGTTTATTACACTGGTCAGTCTTTGTGTCCGAATTTGTTGCACCCTCTGTGAAAAACAGCCCAGGCCAATAGTGCTAATGTAAAGCATTTCAGAGAGAGTGAGCCGAGGATTTGGCCCATCTGAGGCCCAGCTGAGGCCTATCTGGGCCCGTGCCAGTCTGTCTGTCTGCTCTGCTTCCCACTGACGCCTTGACTGCCTCCCAGCAGAGGACCAGCGTTTGTGCATAAACACTTCCTTCGGGCATGGGTATAGTGGCCCAGCTGTCAAAACCTGACTGGCCACAGCAGTAGAGAACATGATTCATGCAATGTGTTCCCCATGCCAAGACACAGCTGCCTTGCCAAACATTTGTGGGGGTCCAGAGCCTTTGTTCCCAAAACCACTCTAATGAATCCTCAACGCCAGGGAAAAGTGTGCAGAGGGAAAAATTAAACAAAACATATTATATTTCCTCAATGAGGACAGCCATAAGCCAGACGTTATTGTACCCATTACTGTAAAACAGAAGCAGGTTTCCACTGCAACCGGGGAACTGTTTCTCGTACACAGAGGCGTACACAATCGACTGGCACACAGTCTGGCTTGTTAAATCATTACGGTCGAGCCAAGCGGTCAGTCTAAAGAAAGGGGTGGCAGAGTCTCCATTCAGAGCAGTATCAGCCCTCATGTCATTTTAAGCCACTGAGTCACTCGTTCCATGTTTGCAGTGATGACAGTTGTGACCAGTCGACTTGTTCAGACTTGCCCAAGTCCTGGCTATTTTTTGGTTCCCCAGGATATTGGACCCTGTCAACAGCAATCAAAGATAACCCCTTCTTTCGCATGTAGGGTCTTGAACCTCTCCCTCAATCTCCGGTGTACAAAGAAAAGAGAGAGGGAAAGGAAAAGTCAGAGACAGAAGCAGGAAAATTGAGGAGGTGGTACCATAACAGGAAAAGCATGGGTAGTTTCTGAGTAATTTATTTTGAAAATGATACCAAAATAAAGCTGGGTGGTGCCTGGACGTCGAGAGACTGATAAAACAGTAATGGGGTGGGAAAAGGTTACAATGGTGTTTCATGACAATGAGCGTTTGTAGTAATACTAAATGGGAGCGACTTGAGGGAAATGCAAGACATACACAGCTAGTAAAGGACGTGGAGTGGAGGTGGAGGCAGGGCCTCAATATCATCTCCTTTGCTAGCGTCTGCTGGCACTCACAGAGGCTGTCTCGTAGTGGACGTACACTGGGGAGCTGAGTGTGTGTGTGTGCTTGCTTCAAACAGGATGCCAGAGACCCCGCTGGCCTTTCCATTATTCATGCTGTGCTTCTTTCACCCGAACACAGACTTACGAAAGTCCTTGTGCTGGATGGAATACTGTACATTTGCAATTAAAAATTGGAGTTAAATAAAACCATCCTGCCTAAAAATGCCCTAACCACATGCACAACCAAATGTCACCATTTTTGTACAACTGATAAATGCTTATTTTTTCAATGATGCAATGACAAACGTATAACTTTTTTAAAGTACAATTTTAAACGTACACTGCATCTTTTCTATAATGGCAAATCCGGTAGCTTTTTATTGAATATCTTCTACCTTCGTACCAATGATGCGCTTACCTTTTCAGTTCTACTGTACAGTGATAAACTCACCTCATACCTTTTTAATTTGACAAACTTACCTCGTAACTTTGTTTCCACAGGGCAACGATAAATAAACCTTGCCGCTTTTAGAATTGATGAACTTTCCTCGAAACTTTTCTGTACTAAAAAATTTGGTTCTAAACGTACCTCGTAACTTACCTTGCGCCTTTCTACCTTTTCTAAATCCATTCTGCAATTCTAAACGTAACCCTCTCTGCTTGTGAGATTGATATTTCAAAACGTGTTTGAAGGCATGCAACACGTGAGCTACTCACTGACATGTCCGTTTTCTCCTTTCATTACTTTGGCTTACAGTACTCTGAACTGAAAGGAATACATGACAGCAACGTTGTAGGGCCCTACTTTTATTCAGCACCACTGAAGCCAAACGTTGCCATCTAGTGTTGATAAGATCACAATGTGAACTTTCACGAGCCATCAACTTAAAACAGCAATAATTGAAAGGGTGTTAATTTGTGCATGGCAATCAGTGGGGGGGATGTGTGTAACAGGAAGGAACCCATTTGAAAAGGAGTAAAAAGAAAAATAATAGTATGCCTTCGCATGGTTGAATTTCACTCTGGTTTTGTTAAACGGTAATTGAGCAGAGTGTGCTCACAAGTTCAGGTGGAACATTGCGATCCGATCTGAAAGGTAGCCTGGCTACCAGCTGATCCAGACTGAAACACTGCCCCAAAAAACAACGACTCAGCAACAACCTCTCAAACAACAACAAACATCCATTAGTACCAACAACAGTTGCCTTGTCTTGCCAAATACTGATGCTTGCAACAAGACCCTTGTGGAAAAAGCAGTGGGGGGCGTGGGGTATAAACAGTTGTTTTGGACAAGCGGGCAAACCGGAGTGTTTGTGGGGCAGTGTTTCTATGAGGTATGTAGTTAAGCAAAACGCCAGTTATACAACATTACAGATGAGTAAAATTCAGCGTAGGGGGTAAGCGATACTGATAGGGAGCGTATATGCAATAGCATGTGCATTAAACCTACCAGCTTGGGATACAGATGCAACATCAACAAACAGAACCTTTATACCAGGAATGAACAGGTCACGGACTTGCAAAGGGAAGCACAGGATATCAAGGCATTTAACTACTTGCAAAGCGGTCGTACGTAAAGCCTTGATATTGGCTCCAGATTTTATGTTGCTTAAGATTTCCCTGACCCCTGTCTGGACCTCCCTGTTCTGGCATGGCTCCATGGTGCCCTTGCTCACCTCGCTTCATGTGTCGACTCCATCCGTAACCCCCTCCTCCTCCTTGATGAACTCTCTCTCCTCCCGCACTCCTCCCCACTGTGGGGAGGTCTGATGAGAGAGTGGCCGTCAAGGAACCATACTAACACACGGCTTTTTCAACGAGCCTGGAGTTTGTAAAATCTGGGGGGTTCGGAGGGTGGGAGTTGCAGAGAGCGTATTGCCCCTGGAATATTAGCTGATGTAGTGTGTTGGGGGGAGAGGGTTGGCGGGGGGAACCGTTGAGGGTATCCAACCACAGTACACTCCCCCACATGTGGTGTCAATTAGGAACAATCTTGTTTTTACCCACCACTGAAAAGAAAGGAGGGCTTTTCTTGGGCAGTGTTTTTTCTCTTTACAGACCTGCTGGAGGAGAAGAAAGGGGCCGGAAATTTGGTTTCATATCAGTGGTTTTTTCGCCGCAGTCTGAGATTTTTTAGCTTGCATGTTATTCACACATAAATAAGCATGACTTTTCTGAAAGATTGGACAACAAGGAAGTAGTCCTCTCCAGAAATGTTTAAGCAAATACATCTGAAAGAAGACAAATGTTAAAAACAGGATGCAGTAATTCTCTAAACCCAAGTCCCTAACTGGGTTTATGAGAAGGTTCAATTGGCGGCGCAAAGCAACACAGGAAGTCATTCAACTCTTGTCAAGAGGAAGTTCACCTTTAAATATTAATTTGTGTTTTGCTTGTGTATCCCATTACAAGCCGCTCTGTTTTGACAAGTTTAATTATTTATCCCCGTCTTGATCGACGGATGAAAAAAGCAGAGCAAACAATCCAATGCTTCTCTTGAAAACCGTAAAGAAACAAAAGAAGCTTTTCCCAAATGAATCAAAGGAGATCAGATTAAGGTATTTTCACGCCGACATACTTCAAACATGGTCGGTATCAACAGCCCAGGGCTCTGCCCAAAAGCAGGTGTGAACCCAGCAGCGTGGTTCGCCACTGGATCGCGACCAATGCTAACGTTCTGATGCCCCAAGAGACAACTCTCCCATCCTCCCATAATAATAACCATAGCTCTCTGAGAACTTTGTACTATAATTCCTGCACAAAGTCTGGCATGTAACTAAAGATGACCTCTTGCCTTCTTGGCCAAAGCCAGAACCCAAAATGCCGCCTTTCTCAGGAGGGCAGCGGCGAATATGTGGGAGAGACAGAAACTAAACAAGCAGTGATGGGAGTTGAACACAAAAAGGTGAGGTTTTCGCATCAAAGAGTAGATGTGCCTTGTGGGTTTTTTATAGGAACATAAGCTTAAAACAAAGAAGAAACAGAAAGACATGGCTTAGATGCCAATGCATCCCATTTTTCAAGAGGGTCTTGTTTTGTTTAATAACTTTAACTCAAAAATCCATTTGAACCAAGCACTCATGATCAATAAAGTTTTGAAAGGGACTTGTCCTGTGCTAATTATGGGGGCACTTTATGAAAATCAAGATGGCCAGAACAGACAGGTACACACAGGCCCTTTAAAATCCATGCCATACACTCACCAGTTGAACATATGCCACTTTGTAATCTGGCCTCTTCACTCGCTGGTTTAAGTGGTTTCGTTTCTTGTTTGTACCTTGGTAGAAAACAAAAGGAGGTGATTAACATTTAGTGAAAACATTATTATTATTGATCAATCAAACATATTACAACATTTATTTAGAATTTGTTTTAGTGAACTTTTGTTCCAATTATGTTTAGTGGCACTAGTGCCAATGTGTTGGTTTATCATCTAATAAATAAACCTGTTATATCTAAGTAATGCTGACTAGTAAGACCTCAGGTGATATAAAAATAACCTCTCTAACTGTGTTGCAGCTGGGTATATTTACTTTGACAAAATTGCACCTTCAAAGAAGACTGTTATGTTTTGCAATATAGCTTAGGTACTATGTCTTTTAGGGTGACAGGGGGTTGGGATTATCTGTTAAGAAGCCTTGTCTTCCGTCCTGTTAACTGTGGAATGCATGTTAACCTTTTCCCAGCTGGCCATGATGTAATTGCCTAAAGCCTGCTGGGTAATACCAGTGAACCCAGAGAAAGAAGTCAATAAGTGCATCTGAACCAAATCACTTTCAAAAAACAAGACAGTACAGGAAGAGTAAAAGGATTAAATCATTTAAAACAAATGACAGAACACACTCAGTGGAGCTTTGTTTTATATTTAAAAAAGCATGATATTTGGTTCATTCAGTCTGAAAGAACTAGTATAGTTTGTCATACAACGCTGCAAAAAATGCTTTTAAAGCCTAGATTTTTTTTTGTCTTGTTTCAAGCCAAAATATCAACAAAAAAAAAAGAAAAATTATATATATATATATATATATATATATATTTTTTTTTTTTTTATT
>JAUCMT010000059.1:15255908-15276605 GCA_032357475.1 Enteromius thamalakanensis
TTTTTTTTTTTTTTATATATTGTCCAAAAAATCATTCTTAATTTAACAATTATTTGATATTTTGGTTGGAAACAAGACTAAAGATCTAAGCTAGAAAAGCAGTTTTTTGCCATTAAGATCATAATGCTACTTAGCTACAAAAAAGACAAATAAATACACCAAAATTCGATTTAACTGTGGTCCATATGTATGTTATATTACAACCAAAGCCATACAATACAGGTCACAGTATTTATTGATTCACTGACAGTCAGTTTTGGAGCTTAATAGCTTTATGTCACAAGGAACTGTTGTTATATATTAAAAAAAAAAATAGACTTTCTTTCAGATTTCTGTTTCTCATGAAAAAGTTCTGCTACAGTATAAGCTTTGAAATCATACGAGAGTAATATAGCAAAGTCATGATTTTGCAGTGAAATCTTTGCTTAAAACCTACTCAACTGAAAAGTTTAAATGATGACCTGTGAAATGAGGTTGTTTTTTTTTTTATACAGGATTGGCAGTCTCCCTTTAATAGTACAAGGAAACCCTAAACACACAAACACTCCCACCATTTAGGGTCAACTGAACGGTCAACCCACAAAACAGGTGAGAAGCGCTTTTGTTCATGTATGCGAACCCTGTTTCCATTCCCGTGCTCCCACCCAGCATTATATAGTATAAATAAATATTCAATCAAGCTCTCTTTTGAGGTTGTGTGTTGGCTGGCTACTATTATGTTACAATTCCCAGGCCTGAGGGGTAGTTATAGAAACCCCTTCCAAAATACTCGGTAGGAAAAAGAATAGACGCCTTGAGGCCGGGGGTTCCACCCGCACCCCCCCTTTCCTCCACATCCTTTAAACCATCAGTGGAGTGGAGCCCATGACGCAGAGCGGGACACCTTCTCTGACGTGGTCTATTTCACCTAATGGGTGTTCCGCATTTTTTTCTGCCTTTACGCTGTGGCTGTAAAAATGGCCACTTTGCTTATTGGCCCTCTCCAGCGTTGGTGTGGAAACCGCACGGAAAAATCCCAGTGGCGTAAACCCAACTGGCAGCTCGTAAAAGTGGTTCCCTCTGCGTTAACCAGACGGTAAAGCCTGTAATAACCCCAGCATTATTTACTTACCCTTAGGCATTATTGTTGATGTTATGTTGCCGTAACCTTTATGCTTTAAAAGGAATAGTTCCATTTTTAAACTTATGTATTTAGTCACACTCATGTTGTTCCAAACCCATATGACTTATTTTTATATGGAAAACTAGATTTACAAAAAAAAAATATATATATATATATATATATATTTCCATATCATGACAGGTCAAAGTGGCCACAGCTGTTAAGCTAAAAAAAAACCACTAAAAGTAGTTTATACAACTTACTATTACCATATACAAAGTATTGTTGATATTTTGATTTTATTTGGCATATTAAGACCAGACCTAAATTCTATTCACCGATTAACTGTTAAACTTGAGAACTGTGAACAGATCATTGAGTCACTGAGTTCAGATACATTTGTGAATGAACTGTTTGTCCGGTTTGCCAACCAGATCAACCAGATCAACCAGTTCACTGAAAAGAAAACTCTCAAAACCTATTATTCCTAGTATGTGTAATGCCATGTAAAAATATTTCATTTACAAACATCTGAAACGTTTCTATCCATTGGTTGTTGGTTGGATGGGGCAGATCTGAATACAAGCTTGTGGTCTATAGCACAATAATCTAAAACACTATTCATTTTCTTCATAGGATTTTGCTGAAGCTATCAGTTTGCATAATTTAAACAATGTTTAACAGCTAAGTCCCTGGTGAAAAACGACCTTACCAAACATTAATAATCAAAGTATTGCAAATTATGTAATATAGTCAAAACACTAAAATATGTGCATAGTTTGCAAAAAAAATATACTATTTGAGTGTACAATCCAGAACTTTAAATGCATAGTATTTCACAATGTATCAAAGGATTTCAGTTCTTGGATTCATTAAAGCTGTTGAGCAAAAGGTATCTTTTCGTTTTTGGATTGATACAAAGTTTGTCCTATTGCAATCAGCATCATAGCTGGTGGGCTTGGTTTATGGCTTCTAAAGCTTTATCGAAGATGTTTTTTGTTTTTTTAATTGGAAAGAAAAAAAAAAGTAGGCGGGACTAATGCACTCTATTGTAAGAAGGGGTGGAGTTTATACAGACAATGATTGGAGAAGCATGACATGCTTTGCCAAAAGTCTGATATTTTAGAGGTCGAGGATTATGACATTTTGATTTAAAAAAATGACATGGTCTACATAAATATATATAAAACGAAGCATATTGGAGGATAATCTCAGCCTCTGATGTCATGCATATCGCACACAAAAGGGGAGACACTTCATAAGTTTTTAAGTCTTTGCTGGATTGGTTGAATTATACAGGATCTCCAGGAGACGAACGCGTCATGTTTTTTAACGTTTTACTTGGAAACAAAGATGCCGTGATGACGAACCCCTCATGAAAGAAGTAAGCCATCGTATTTACAACTTTGACGACAAACGTCTTTAAAGTCGGCATGAAACGGAAGTCTTTTTTCCTTAGTGTGACGACTATACGAGGGAAATGGGAAAAAAATGTAGGGGTGGGGCTTGATTTCATCCTTCAGTAATTGATTGGATCGTTGGAAGATGGTTGTTTCTCAGTGATCTAGAGGGACACCAATAGTCACGCCAAAAAACGAAAGCTGTAATGACGGTTCAGGAGCTTACTGGTGCGATTCCTTATGAACGGCTATGGATTAAAAAGAAGCTGTGTGAAGAACAACGAGTTCTCCTTTTGTTTTGAGCCTACAGGCTTGTAACGGCATGATAGTGCATAACTAATTGATGAAAGTTCCTGGTTCGGGTGAATTACTCTCCTTTAATAAAGACGATAAGTAAAAAAAAAATAAAAAACATGCTTGTGTAACACTTCTGGCAAACTTTGTGAAGAAACAAACAGGGCAGGGCATCCTAGGACAACTGTCGCTGCAGCCATGGATGGAGAGATAAGCAGCTGTGAGTGGAATCACACAAACCACTTCCCTCCCTCAGTGTCTCCCACTTGATCCGAATTCCAAAAAAACACAGTTCCCTGAATTAGCCATATGTTTATAAATATAATTCAAACTCCCGCTCGGCTGTCAAGTTTCTCCAAAACATCTTGTCAGTATTGATCATTCTCATTGACTAACACTCATATTTACCCCTATCTAGGTGACCGACCACCCCAGGAGCGCAAAAACAAGTGATAAACACAGAACACTGGCGAGTTGTTGTATAAGGGCTTCATAAAGTTCAGGCCAGTTGATGGCACTGCTGCTGTCAGTGGAGTTTGGCTTGCGTTGTTAGGCGAGTCGACAACAAAACAGAGTGAGCAGAGGTGCAAAAGAGTGAAGGGGGGAAAATCGCAAGACAAAAAAAAACAAAAAAACAGCTGGCCGGAATGTACTGGAGTGGACCAGAATGGAGAGGTCTTGACACTTTTTGTTTTAAATCAAGTCAAGGCAACTATTAGAGAACAAGATACTAAAAATATCTGACACTTAATGCAAGTGGATGTTTAACACCCTTATTTTTCTTATTCAAATACAGCATTTTGTGCTTTGCTGCTTTTTCTTTTTTGTTCTGCCAGTTTAATTACAAAATAAAAGTTGTAAATATGTTTTTCGTCTTCATTTCAAGCTTACAGCGAGATATAAAAGTGAAGATACATCAGGAAAAAAAAACAGCATAGCCTAATTTAATATTGTCTCACCGTAATTGAAAAGATGATTGACTTACATGCTGCTTAAACTAAAGCTAACTAACAGTTATATATAAGAGTGAAAAAACACACGACTGTAATGGCATACATAATGTTTGCATTTCACTGTAAAATTGACAGATTAAGTTGTGTAAAATGAGTAAAAGGCTAGAATATAATCTCAAAATATTATAATTTAAATCTTACTTCTCAAACCATTTTGAATTTTTCTTATAGTATTTCGATTTTATTCCCTTATTAACTTTATTCTCATGTTTTATTTATATATGTGTATATGTATATATTTATTTAATTATTTTAAATAAAGATTATAATAAATATATATATATATATGTTTATATGTGTGTGTATATATATATATATATATATATATATATATATTATTATTATTATAATCTTTATTTTAATACAGACACACTTATATTATTTTATAATATATATATATATATATATATATATATATATATATATATATACTTTTATATATATGTGTGTGTGTGTGTGTGTGTGTGTGTATATATATATTTATATATATATATATATATATATATATATATATATATATATGTACGTTTATATATATGTGTGTGTGTGTGTGTGTGTGTGTGTATATATATATTTATTTATTTATTTATTTTGTATTTTTTTTTCACTTATTTTTTATATGGTACTAAAGTAATATATTTTTATTTTTGGTTGTGTAATAAAATGGTTTTAAAAACAAACATGCAAAAACAAATATATGCGTTACAAACTTAAATTAGTCAAATATAATGACAGAAGGCTTTACTCACAGTATTGGATCCTCGTGCGTACAGCTGCAACAGGAACGCTGTAGATCTTCTCTAGATAATTTCTGACATCAAACTTGGTCATTCTTGAAGAAAATTGAAACGGATAGAGTTCAGAGTTGCCATGGAGTAAGAGAACAAAATATGAGAATCGATGGTGTACTGAAGTAAGACCTTAAAATTCATGTCATATGGAAGCATTTAATACAGAGATTTCCAACCTCTTTTTGGTCCACCATCCATCATTTAAGTTCCAAAATTCTTGTGACCCCACAACCCCACCCCACCCACCTACATAACAAAATGAAAGATGAACGCTTTAGGATCTCACAGGTGGCAAATTATCTTCATTCGCATCTCTGGAGACCCCAAGGCTGAGAACCCCACGTTTAAATTCAGTTTTTTGGGGACTGAAATGACGTAAAAAGCCTTTTGTGACATGCTTTCACGAACAAACAGAACAAAATTGTCTCATGTTTTCAGTTACTGAAAACCCAACGAGAACCATTCAGAAAATATGACGCCGGCGCTAACGGGAAGAACATAATGGACTGCTTTGAAAAACAAGGATGTTTGTTCACAAGTCAGTCCATGTAATTTTTTTTCTTTGGTAATAGAGAAGGTTTCCAAGAAACCCAACAAACAGATGCTCCTTCGGAAAGAGTATTGTACGCACATCTTTCCGAGTCAGCACCAGAGTGTGATGCCCAGATTTCAGTGAAGTGGAGTGTAGTTTTGGCCGCGTAATTTATGTGAGAGAGGAGATGCGTACAAGCGTGCGTTTGTCTGTGTGAAAGTGAGAGAGTGAGGCGATTCCTAGAGAGCAGACCACTCGAGCCACATGGAGATGAATAGTTTGCAGACCTAAGTGCTTTGTGAGATCTTGGAGTGGAGAAGGTGAGATCTTTTTCAGTTCCGGCTTCCTGGTGACCTCGACTGCTCTGCCAACGGGAAGGACCTTTGCTTCGCCGTCCACGTCTAGCTCTGGGTATCTGATGGTAATGTATGACTTCAATGACAAGACTGAAGTTTCTGTCAGAGTGTTTTTAGGCTTTATATGGAGGATTGGGAAAGGATGTGAAGTGGAATCGACCCCACATGAGCAGCACAGCTCAATGTGTCTGGAAAACGCATTAAAATCACTAGGCCACATTTTTGAGACATAAAATCCATCAAATTGAGCCTTGGTGCTCACTTGGGAAATGCTGGTTTGAGTTTGACATATTCAATCCTATTTTATTTATTTGCTTAATACAATGATATTTTCCACTTCATGTGTCAAATATAGACAAAATTATGTAAAAATTTAAGGATTTTCCAAACTGGGGTTAGTGAATCCCTGGGAGTTTACCAGTTGATTAATCATTCAATTGTATAATTAAATAATAATAAAAAAATAGTCTGGATAAAACACTTACTAAAAATATTTCATATTTTGTTACACTTGTGTAAAATGTTACATTATTAAAATATTTAAGTAACAAAGCAACAGAGACAAAGCAAACGGACTGTACTCAAACCCATATGGGGAGCACAAAATGAATACAGATCACTAGGCCACATGTTTAAGACCTCATCTATGAAGATGGAAAAACCTTCACATTAAGACTTGGTGCCCAGATGGGAAATGCAGGGTCAAATTTGGCCTGCAACATATACAGATTCCTATTTTTTTATGATATTCTCCACATCTATCAAAGACAAAATAGTAAAGTGTGTCAAAATTTTGCAAAACTTTCTAGGGTTGATGAAAACATAATATTTGATTCGAATATTGTACATTTAAAATTAATTATTTGAATATAAAAACACTTCTAATAAATATATAGTTAATAAAGACATATCTAATTTAAACTTCTGTTAAATTGTGTAAAAAAATGCTTTTAAATTGTTGAGTTTAGGTCAAACTAACTGGACTCAATAAGCTCAATGTGCATTTTTTTAACTGCTATTTAACGGGAAATCAAGGTCTGAGTTTGACCTATGACATATTCCTATCATATTTTATTTATTTCTATAATAACGGAGTAATTTTTCACTTCACCTATCATATAATTGCAAGTTTCCCAATAATAATTGATTAAAAAATAATATTGCTTTTATTTTAAAATTATTTGTTTTCGAAGTTCAAAGTGTTGTTAAATTACTTAAAATATTTTTTTTATCAAATTAAATAAAAATATTTAAAAGTTAAGATAAAAACGTACTTTAAGTGAGAGATTTGGCTCAAAAAACAAAAACCAAATAAGACAAAACCAAATGGGAGTACCATGCATGAAGACATAATAGTCAAGAACGAGAAATCATTTAATTGCAATTTTAATAGTCACTTAACTTATACTGTAAATGTGTTATGGACGGCGCTTCTCAGATCCAGTCCATAGAATCAATTAAATGAAGCACTGGGCAACACGGTCATGACCTTCAGCAGATGTAAACAGTGCCTTGCGCCTGTGTGGCTTATCTTTTGTAAGCGCTGACGTCTTATAAAGATAGAGACCTCCTTGTTGTTCAATCCTCTCTACTGCGAGTTTGAGCTGCGCCCCACCCTTCACACATAAACAGTCCACGCTCATCTCTAAACATGTGCACTCACACCGCCCATTTCAAAGGCTTTCCAAGTAGGTGACTCAGAAGCAGAGGGACAAAACACTCCAAATTTTGAGGAAATCCCAAAAAAAAGGAGGGGGGGGGGGGCTTTTGTTAGCCGGTGACCTCTAGGTTACATTCACACCACCGGGACTATAAAAGGCGGCAAGAGAGTGGACAAATATCTTTAATGAACTAAGAAAAGATCATTAAAATTAAATTATTCGAAAAAAGAAAGTAAATAAAAAGACGTCGCCAATGGATCAAATACTTAAAAGGCCCACAGGATGGTAAATAAACGAGGTTAAACAAATCCTGCAAGTACAAACACTTTGTAAAGAGGCCCTCTTTTACAAAAACAAGTGCTTTGAAATTCTTTGGCTCTGATAATCACTATGCAAACCAGGTTGGTTTCAAGCAAAACAACTCATTGCCAAAGTGAAGGGTATCTTTGAAAAAGTGGAAAGTGAAGAGGGGGACGTCTTTAAATGTTTTAATGATACCTCTGTTGCTTTGTCTGCTTTCATACTGTTTGCGATGGGACTGTGTCAAACGCAGCTCTGGAGGAGACAAAACAGCTCTTGATGTCCACCGAGGCGGCAGTGGAAAACAAAAACACCTCTTCCTTTGATTGCACGGGTACAAAATGTTTCGATTCAGGTGACAAGGATGCCTGGTGCAGATTAAGACACTTAAGATCACAAAGCAGTAAAAACAGGTAAAAAAAAAGCGCTTCCTCTAAGCACTTGCGCAAGTGATAACATATAGCCCAATTACAAACGTGTGCGGTTTGGAACACATACTGGAGGAATAATAACTGAGGAACAAGGCTCCACCGTCACTGCTTTAGATGTACGCCCTGAGGTACTCCAGAAAACAAAGCAGACTTTGTCCTCTTTTCTTCTGCGGACTCCGATTAGACCCGTTATTAACAGTCTGACCGCCTGTTTCGTATTACACCGCAGCAATGCAATAATTACTGCTGTATTTTTAGTGACGTTTAACAAACGTCATCAATAAAGCAACGAGATGTCGGATTTTAAGTAGGTGAAAGAGCTGTAAACAAATCTGAGAGAGGCACGGGAGCTCCGAGGCATCATCGGCCATGCAACCGCACACGGAAACGTCATCCTGGGTTTTGATGTGTTGCATCTAACCGGTCTGCAATTATAGTTAAGCATCCCTTAAGATGCTTTAATTCTCATGCGCAATAAGTTTCCCACTCTGCAATTTGCAGTGCCAAGATGAAACAGATTTGTGGGGTTCGTCTGCCACCTAGGGGAAGATAATGCAACTACAGCATGGTAAACGTGTAACCTAACAGTGGCACAATTGGTTTTATTGATGTAAATGACATTAAATACTTACTCCATAGGAACGCGAAACTGTACTGTATCAGGAGGCTGCTCTTTGCCGGGTCTGACCAGGGTCAGATTGAAGGTGGGCCGGAATATTCTCAGCTGTGGGTTACCAATCTGGTATAAAGGATATCTGGACAAATAGACAAAAACACATAAAATTACATTAAAGGAAATAACCATTACATTTATTCATATTCCAAGTTATTATTATAGAACCTTGAAGTAATTCTAAGTTCGATACGTTATAATTATGGTACAGTTTTGCATATTTACATGACAATTTGAGCATCAAAGAATAAGATTTTACTACCGTGTGCATTTACTATTTTATATTATTATACTATCTTTGCTGAAAAAATAGCTAAAACCAGCCTAAGCTAGTTGGCTGGTCTCCGCTGGTCTTTCAGTCTAGTCATAGCTGGTTTAAGCAGGCTGCTTTGTGTGGTGATTTGAACATTTGTTCAGACTGGTCTAACCAACTAAAACCAGATTGACCAGGCTATGACCATCTCAAACCAGCTAAGTCTTTTTTATATCAGGGATATTGGCACTTATTAACGAGAACGGTGATATTATTCTCGTCGAAATTAGCATGGTACGACCCTGGTATCACATCCAAAAAAACAAGCATTGATAAATATTACTAGGATACCATATCCAAAATATAATACTACCATCAAAACATCACCAAAACCCCTTTTGAAGGAGTACTACTAACGTACATACTGTAACGTTAAATCTACATAGGAACACATTTTCGGAAGGACAAGCTAACAATAATGTATTCTTCAATATTTTTATACAACACATCGGCTTATATCTACATGATATTAATCAAACACTCACATTATCCGTGTCGCCATGTCCTGCAAATGTTCTGAACGTCTACAATCACATGTGCTGTTTTTATTTTATTTTCATGTGCTCAAGGTCCTAGAAAACTGACTGCTGTGAAAACTGCGCAGACAAGCGTCAGAAAATTGTCAAAATAAAAGCCTTGATTTTAACATTGTTGTCATTTGGATTGCATAGTGCAGTTAAATGTAAAGTATTGCTATAGATAGAAATATTAAACAAATATACATTTAATATTTATTTTGCGTTTTGTTAAAAAAATTATATTTATATGTATTCAAATACTGTTAGAACTTTTATTTTGATGAACATATAACGTCACCTGACGTCGTTTGAACGTTCTCTGCATAACTTTGTTAACCCTTGTGAGATTTATACAATTTTGTATTCATTGTTTAACAACTAAAATTGTCGGAATGAAAATAAAAAAGTTAAAATCGTTTCAAATATTTAATATCTTTCGAGAACCATTTAATATATTTCTATAGATCTAAATACGTTTGAATATAACCAGTTTTGGTGTCCTGTCAGTTTTTTACACCACAAAAAAAGGCTGTTAGGTTTCATGAACACCAGATTATTTTCATTATTTGATTATTATTTGATTATTATTTTATATTGATTATTTTCACCAGCAGATGGCGCCGACAGATACACTGCCGCTACTTCAGTCGTGAAGAACAGACCAGTTATCAGAAGAGACAGGTAGTACTAGTAACATATTCACGGTAAGTCATACTGTAATACTGTTTGTTCGTGCTTTATAACAGGGTTTCAACAGGGTGTGTGATTGTTTTGCAATCTGTTGTCACAAGGTAAGTTAGGCCTTGATGTAATAGTAATTACTATGGCGTAAAAACGCACTAGGCCTATATCTGAGCTGCACCACGTGTGTAAGTGCACCTTAATATGAAGAAATAATTAAAAAAAAGATCAACTAAACAAGTAGGCTAAATAAAAACTGCAACAATTATATTTGCTGAAATAGAAAATGTAGTCTTAAGTCGCAGCATTGCATGCTGGGGCACCGCTGCCATTCTGGGACATTCACCCGCTGCTACAAAAGGTATAACGTTAGCTCACCCAAAAATTAAAGTTCTGTTCATTAATTACTCCACCAATGTTGTTCCAAACCTGTAAGACCTTTGTTCATCTTTAGAGCACAAATGAAGATATTTATATTTACACATATATATGAATACGTAGGGAACATGCAACAATAATAAAATGCATTGAACTTCTATATATATTTTTTTTGTTTAACTTTAAATGATATTTTAGCCACTAAACTACAAAATATGCTGTTTGTTTTCATTTAAAACTTATATTAGAATGCAACAATTAATATTTACATCATCACAAGAGGCATTCTAGCTGAAGACTTCTTCTCCAACAGGTCACTGTAAACGGAGTAGCTCCGTGTAAAGCTCTTTCCCAACAGAAGAGGGAAACCTTGTCCCCTGATCCACAAACCTGAACCAGCATTGACTTGCATTTTATCGGTGTTAAAATAACCACCTCCTAACACGGACAAGCCTAAAATTCCTCACTGTTGTTACTGCAGGACCTGTAATTTCAGCAATGCAAAAAAAAAACGTGTCAAAATTGTCAATTTGGAAATAAGTGTCCAGATTGGTTATGTGTCCAATCAATCAAGAATCTTAGAGTAATTGTTTTTAGCAGAGGCAAGCGGTACCTGGTCATGAGCGTAATTGTTTATCAGGTACCTGAGAGAGATTAGAAAAAAGCTTTTGGGGTTTGGACAGTTATCCGAGGCTCTTGTAATTGAATCAAAGTGCAAGAGCTCCTTGTCTAGGTGCCAATGTTTAGCAAAGGGTGGGTTCGGGGGGGTTAGAGGAGACGCACTCATGCAACTCGACTCCTCTCAACCTTCAAGCAAAGGTCTGTTCACACACTGTTTTCCAATGCTGCCATTTATAGATTGGCTCATGCAGTTTGTTTGTGACTGAAACCGATGCCTGTTCTGCCGTGTGCACTTCTCTCAAAATACATCTTAATTTGCTTAGTAATAATTAATAAAAATTGTAAAACTTCAGTCATTTAATTAGTAAATTGCTAAAAGTGTTCTGCTACAACTGCACTGCTACTGTCGCACAATCCTATTTTAAAAAATAATTTTATTTGCATGGGAAATCAGTCAGCAGGACAACCAGGATGAAAATTTGTTAGCTAGGTGAAATATGTGCACCAGAAAAAAAATTATAATAATAAAAATTGGGGTTAACTGCAGCGGAGAGTGCATGCGCGAGAAAAGCCATGGAATCTTTCCCAGCTCAGGTTGTATTAAATATCCAAAGGGAAAGGGAAATTGTAAATTGAAGATCCAGACAGGAAGATGGAAAAGTCTTTTTGCTTAAAGTGAATACTTGTGCTTGTAAAGGTCTGCAGTTTTTTTCTTTTAAACTTTTGTCAAATAGCATTTTATATTTCCTTGAGGGACTGCCATGCCACTCATATTTTCCGTTATTGAATTGGCTGGGATATTATGTTACATGAATGTACATGAAAAAGATCTGCAACTGTAAAAATCAAGGTGGTCCAAAACATTCCGAACGACTTGCTCCATGAGAATACAAGAGATGGATGCATGTGCAAAGTACATCTAGAATGATTTGGTTACTGTGAAAAAAAAAGTCATTAATTAATATATGGGTCAAATATTAAAAATTGTTTAACCATAAAAATATAAGTGCTTTAAATTGTTGATTTTTTGTTGAAATTCTGTTTAAATTAATTTAAATTTAGTTTTTTGTTTTTTTTTCTGAGCCAAATATAAATATCACACATTTTTCCCTGTTCTACTATATTTACCCACCAAGATGTCATTCCGTTTAACAATCCTGTCAGGCATATTTACAACAAAAATTTTATGACGCATTAAAAGATAAATTACTTTCACCCCAAATACTAATTAGTTGTAATTTTACTTTATTTATTTATTTATTTATTGCCACTATCCTAGGTTTTAACCATTTGTTAGATTTTTGTTACTAATTTAAAACACAATAAAAGTTAATACGCTTCCTTTATTCTTTATTTTAATATAAAAAGTCAGAATAAGCATGTTGTTTGAAGTTTTACCTAAATAATGTGAATGACAATGTAACATTATTTCAACAAAATTTTGACATTTTATTCTTAAAAAAAAAAAAGAAACATTAAAATTAGTCACTAATATTCAGTGTGCTTTCTATGGACATAAAATCACTTTTGTTTTCTTTTGTTGCAGACATCTTAACATATTTGACTATATACATACATAAAATAAAAGATTGATAGATTTTTTTTTCAAGTAATCACCAATTTTAGATGTGTTTTGCATCTGCACATGTATCCAAAAAAGACATTTTAAAAAATCTAAAACTGCGAGATTAAAGTCATAATATTATGAGAATAAAATAGAAACTACGAGAATAAACTCGTAATATTGCGAGAATAAAGTCTAAATGCTACGAGTATATTTATTATTTATTTATTATATTAGAATAATTTAGGCATATTTGAATATCGTTGCGTCCGAGCAGCCGCTTCATCTTACTAAGAACTCGCGGAAACCGCTTAATATCAAGAATATGATATTTATTAAAAGACTGAACAGGAACAACTTTTTTATCTTAACATCAGCTCACACACTCAGTCTACATTATTTTAACCTTTTTTAATATACTACAAAGGCATTTATCTGGGATTATTAGCAGAAATGATATCGTGGTGTAATATTCTCAGGGACGTATGCTTGGAAATAATATTTCATGTCTTCCATTAGATTCGTTATAGTGCGCCACCCTATAGCAATAAGATTAGTCACTTTAGAAGTTTTTAAACAAAGTCTCAGCTTTCAGTTTAATATTGTGTCTTACAGTTATGTGTTGTTCAAACTCTTTAATAATCAGATCGCATGCCAGACACCCAGCAATCGCATTAATGTTCCGCTTTGTTGCTTTTGATATAAAACTGCTTGGCTTAATTAATGTGTTTTTCCTTTTTTTTTCAAGTGTTTAGTAAGATATAAAGGTTAAGGAGCATCATAAGGCATGGGAAAACAGGCTATAGACTGATTTATACTGAAGTCTCACTGTAATTGGGAAAAGTATTGACTTACGCTTAAACTAAAGCGATTTCAGATATATGTCATGTTATAATATACACATCATGTTATAATATCCATATTGTTTGTATTTCACTAAAAAAACTTCCAGATTTTAAAAGCTGAGATTATCTCCGGGTGCTCCCAATCTAGGCCGACTTTATTCTCATAACATTTAGACTGTTATTCTCGTAATATTCCGACTGTAATCTCATAGTTTTAGATTTTTTTTGTTGTTGTTGGTGGCACTTACTTTTCCCGTTGTAGAAACTGGCTAATTAATAAATACAAAATTCAAATAAAATAAATTGAATTCAATTTCAAAGAGAAAAAGTTGTATTTATTGTTTTATTTATTTCTATTTTAAGAAGAATTTTATTAAGTGCAACAGATGGAAATAACAAATAAACATCAGAAATTTGATTTATTTAAATTGTTTTATTTGTTTTATTGCAAAAATGGGAAATAAATAAATGCAGAAAATGAAATAATTGTACTCCTAATAATTGTCATGAAAAAGATAACGGATCACATGGGGAGTTTATCAGTTTTACTGAAGCCAGGATCAGAACAGGAAATCAGGTAAGTGCAAAGTTCAACATAACATTATAACTTAAAGAAGGAACTGTGAAAGTAGTCTCTTTTTTTTTTGTCCAGAGGTAGTTTACACTAAAGAAGACTTTATAGACATAAGGCATAAAGATGAATAGAAAGGCTTTTAGGATAGATCGCCTGACTTCTCATAACAACTTGGTACTATTTACCCTTTCCAGGTTTGAGGGCTCTGACCTCTGGTGGAGGATTCACTGGAAGGTAGATAAAGAGATGATGATTTAGGTGAGTAGGGCTGGTAAGAAATATGTGAAGTGTATCCCATGACGTATAGGGAATTCCAATAATAAGACCAGACAATAAGGAAGCAAAAGGCAATTATTGGATATGTCGCCCTCTGAAAGGCATTTCAGAGTGAAAACAATCATGGCTGCCATATTGTCGCTCCAAACTTAAGTGCTCAAACCTGGCCAGCTCAAAGGACCCTTCAGAATTAAGGATTTTGAAGGGTACAACTGATGGACACTTCGAGCCCCCCTGATCCTTTGCGCAAATGCTTTGCATGATGATGGTGCCTCCGTGTGGGCATGGGATGATGCAGAAGGGCACTTCAAGAAAAGTGGTTTGGTCACCTACACCCTTCAACCCTTAGAAGCTCTGATTCCAGAGGGAGTTTTAAGGAATTAGGGTTAAGTCCTTCTGAACAGAATGTAGGTAATGAGGTGAAATGCGGCAGGTGTGAAGCAGACAGGATACTGGGAAATTGAGCCTTTATTGTGGTTTAGTGAATAAGCTGGTGACTGAGCTGTGACAGTACTCTCCTTCCTTAAAGGCGTGTCCTTATGCAGTAGTCGGTCAGCAGACAGAGGGTACATCCAGAATGGAGATACTAGGTTTCAGGGTGGTGCAGGTGGAGGAAGAATCTTTACTTGATAATGGTTGAAGCCGGAGCCTGTTTTGGACACTTGTTGGGGCTAAAGTCAGGTGCAGAATCTGACATTATACCTCGCTTTGGGGCTAAGGCCGACATTGAACTGTGGTCAGAGGCTGGAGCCAATTCTAGACAATGCTTTGTGGATAGCATAGGTTCAGGGAGAAATTAAGGCATATATGTGGGCACAGGCCATGTCTTGTTTGTGCTCTGTATGTACAGGAAGATCTGGGGGATTTCTCATGAATACGTTTGACTGGAAAATGATCTGGGATGATAGGCGTTGGCCAACTTTGATGGTGTAGGTCCTGGACCGGGTTCCATAACTGACATGGGAACTGGATGAGATTCAGGACCATACACGAGAACTGAGTTGAGAACTAGACTGAATATTGGAACAGGACTTTGGAGAAATATGAAATTCTGACTCGGAACTGGTGGCAAATTTAATGATTCAGTGATGACGGCCATAATGGTAGATCACTGATCACTGGTGAAGTGTGGAGATCGGCTGTTATGTTATGTGCTGATCTGGGACTGGTGTACATGATGGTTGAAGACAGATGATGGGTGATTGGTTTGGATGGAATTCTTGTACCAACTTTAGGAGTAAAGGTAAACTTAGAAGGGACTCACTACAGAACTCTGAGACTGAAGTGGATGTGTTGTGGAACTCTAGAATGCATTCCCCTAAGAAATGGGATATCACCATATTGTACCTCCTACATTAAACACACCTATATTGGTGTGCATTGGAGACTTTAATTACTATTCTAAATTAATGCACTGACGTGGACACAAGACATTGCACAGCTCACAAATCATGGAGCAAAGACGCTTGTCAACGCTGCCCCAAGTTTGAAAACTGAATCGCTACATTATATTTTCCAGCAGTGAAAAGATCATTATTATAAAATAAACCCCACACCTTTTTACTTACTCATTCTCAAAAGACACGCACATACACAACTTTCATCCCTTTCAATCAGCAATATTTAAAAAAAAAAGGCTTAGTGATTTATAATTATTGTAGAATCATTGTATATGGTGGTTATTACCCTGATCAGACATGAAAATATGTTGTGGCACAGGCACTATCATATCACTAGTCATATGACGTTAGCAAACGTAAGCAATTTTTGTTGCAAACATTTCTTTGAATAACATATGTGAATATAGACAAACGATTAAACGTAACAAATGATTACTTTATGATTAAAATATTTATTAATGCCCAAAATTCTTACATTTATTGTGAGTAATTCTTACATTTATTTAGGTATTGTGGTTTTCTCAATCAGCCATGTTGCCACTGTGCTGACAATTGTCATACCCCTTCGGTTGAATTGTGGTCCCAAAAGAAAAAAATTCATTTGAATCTGGCCCTTTCCTCTTACCCTTTAACCAAAAGAAAATCAAGACACCTCAATTCTTCATAGGAACATGCAAAATAGAGGTGTAGGGGAAAGGAAAGAAATGTGAGCTTACAGAATTGGGCCTACAGAATTGTAAATTTCACTCAGTGGAAAATGTTCAGGAACTTTACTCACTGGAGTTGACTTGGGAAGTTGCTCTGAACTATGATGTAGACTATAATATAGGATGATGCACACATCCATAAAATAATCGGTATATTTTTGCAAAGAACATGTGGTTGCACCTGCTGGAACTTGTAGATAAAGGTGATCATCCAAGCTGCATCAGAAAATAGTCTTTAGCGTCTTATTGTTTCAGGGTTTCTTGATATGAGAGGTCGATAAAACCCCTCTATGTTGTCCTCTATTGGCTAGCCATCTTGAAAGCATGTGAGAAGCAGGTCTGCTGGGTCTTGAAGGTTAAGAAGAATGCCCATGTTGTAAGGCAAATTTAGTGGTCTGGTTTTCTGTCATAAAACAGATAACAGAGTAGTAAGTGAATTTAGTGGAGAAACTTAGGTGAACAGAAAGTATTTTGGGATAGATCATTGGACTTATGTCATAATAACTACTTTCCCTTTTCAGGGATAACTACTTTCCCATAAATACTACTCTCCCTTTTCAGGATCGAGGGGTCTAAGAGCAGACAGGCGGTGCATTTACTGTAAAGTTAATCAGGACATGATGATCTCATTTAAAATGGACAGTTATTTTTATTTATTTTAAATGCAGCAGATGGAAATAAATAAAAACAAAAAAAAAATTCTGATGGTAATATGAGAAATAGATGCATTTTCGTTCTGGTCTCTGTCCTTTGGGCCCCACTGAACATATATACCAATTACATATGAAAAAAAAACAAAGTTTAGTGTCATTTGCTGATTACACTATATGTACTACCATTTGTTTTTCATGCTGCATGCTCACAGTCCGTGGAAAGCAGAGCCAACCACTAATCATTCAAGCTGTTATTTATAGCACTTCTCAACGGAGTCGTATAGTTGATGTGTAAATTGAGACTCTTCCTTTAGACATGGCCCCATAGCACGCTCAACTCTGACCCTGAGCCAAGGCCACAGTAAAGTTGAACTTGGTTTAGCCACACATACATAACCCACACACACACACACACACACATATTCGCAGACAAGTGCAGAAGATGCAACTTGCAACTCTTAGCTGCCTCTCTCTTTTCTGTGCCCAAATCTGAACATTAATTAAAATTAAAGCAGGAAATGGGGACAGTCAGCTGATAGGTGAAGCTGTCTAGTGGTTATATGATTATTGGAGAAGAGTGAACAGCCAAGGTGAGGTTCCCACAGCCTTATCCTATGACCACAGTCCTGCCAGCAGAATCCTGAGGTGCAAAAGAGCTGACTTACAGAGTCTGTGCCAGTCGCAACTAATATTAAAGGCATTTAGGCTATCGACCGCTTCAACACATCAGTGCTTGACTATGAGAAGCCGTTTCTCAAAAGTTTTCTCAGACAGACAGACAGACAGACAGACAGACAGATAGATAGAGACAGTTGACAGAAAGACAGACAGGTAGATAGATAGATAGATAGAGAGAGTTGACAGAAAGACAGACAGATAGATAGATACAGTTGACAGACAGATAGATAAAGACAGTTGACAGAAAGACAGATAGATAAAGACAGTTGACAGAAAGACAGATAGATAAAGACAGTTGACAGAAAGACACATAGATAGAGACAGTTGACAGAAAGACACATAGATAGAGACAGTTGACAGACAGATATATAGAGACAGTTGACAGACAGATATATAGAGACAGTTGACATAAAGTCAGACAGATAGATAGAGACAGTTGACATAAAGTCAGACAGATAGATAGACAGATAGATAGAGACAGTTGACGGAAAGACAGACAGACAGGTAGGTAGGTAGGTAGGTAGATACAGTTGACACAGACACAAACAGTAAACAGACAGATAGACAGTTGACAGACAAGTGGATGGATGGATGGATGGATAGACAGACGCAAACAGTTAACGGATGGATGGATAGACAGACAGACAGAGACAGTTGACAGACAGAAACAAACAGATAGATAGACAGTTGACAGACAGGTGGATGGATGGATGGATCGACAGACAGACACAAACTGTTAACAGACAGACAGATAGATACAGTTGACAGACAGATAGATGGATAGATAGACAGACAGACACCAACAGTTGACACACACACAGACAGACAGGTAGATATATGGATAGTTAGCTGCCTGCAGCACATGGTAAGCCCAACACAATGGCTGTTGACAGATGACATTCCTTAGGTGGCATCTCCAGTCATCCACGTTGTCATGTCATTAATCATGTCATAAGTCATCTGCTCCTGCTTTACATCTGTTGCTCCAAAGAATCATGAAGATACATGTCTTTTTGTTGAAATTTTCATTTCAGTTTTTTTTTTTTTTTTGCTTTGCATTATTTTGAGCAGATAGTAAAGATGTAACTGATTGCAATTAATCTGGATTATGAAATCAGATTCCAGAAATTGAGTACACCTAATTGGATCAAATTACATTTTAAAGTACTCATAATCAGATTACTGTTACCTTTATGGATTACATGATTATGTCATGTCTTGTGTCTGTCTGTCCTGGTCTCCCCCGTCTTTTTGTATTTTTGGTTTAGTCCTGTTTGGTCTTTATTTGGTTTCTCCCTGTCATTATGTTCTGATTAGTTGATTTCGTTCACCTGTGTTTTTCCAGCTGCCCTCACTTTTGGTCATCAGTTTCTGTGTATTTATAGCCCTTTGTTTCTGAGTTCTAGTTAGTCAATGTTAAAGTTTTGTGGACACCGTTTGTGTGAGTTTGTTGCTGCCTCGTCAGCATTTTGTTTTTGCCCTGGTCTTTGTCATTAAAAGTATTGTTTTGCAATCCTCCGTGTTTCCGGATCTCTGCCTCGCTGAGAGGCGCACACGCAACCACACGGCAGAGCCTTCGTGACAGATTAAATATTATTTATAAAATTACAGTGATTGAGTCATCATTTATTGATTTACAAATTTAAAAAAATCTTGTCTATAGTTTTCTTCACAACAATCCTACTGTGTCAAACTATGTTCACAAATGCTGTGTAAATGTATACGTTTACAATACATTTGCCAACCATGCCATGCTATATAATTAGACCATGTATGAAACAATAATTATACACATTACTAGACACGGGTGATGTATAACACTTAAAACACTTCAGTAAACCTGGAAAGTCTGCAAACCTGGAAAGTTAGGCAAAAAAGTTCAAACCTGGACGACTTTGGCTACGTAATGTCATTATTAATTTCATGTTGATAAATGTTTGTTCATGCGGACATTTCCATTGTGTGTCAGCCAAACCCCTCAAATTTTTACTTGAAACTTTAAAACTAGATAGGTGGAAAAAATGCATTACTACATGGTAGTCTGATAACATAATCTAAATTAATAATCTACATTACTATCTACAATTTTCAAAAAGTAATCTGTAATCAGTAATAGACTGTAATGTGTGAATAATCTACCAAGCAATATATACAAGGTATAAATGGTGTATACAGTATCACTTGTTTTATCTGGATGTATTAAACTGTTCAAAAGGACTTTAAAAATGTAATTCAGCTTAGACGTAAACACACTATATACATCAGGTTATTATTTTATTACATTTTTTTAATAAAAATACGTTTTGATTATATGCATTTTAAAAATGTTGGTGTACAGTTACTATGCCAGTATGTCTGTAATGTTATTAATATTTCTTAAAAATATGCAGAAAATCTATTTTGTCTGTTTGTAATTAATTTGTCCACCAAAGCTATGGGGAAAAACTTATACTCCTGGCAAGAAAAAAGTATAATTTAGTATAATTTATTTTTATAGCTTTATATCAATGTTTTCATTATGCTGAATTGAAAAATTGTCAAGAACGGAATTAAACACAAAGAGTAAACGGTAACACTTTACAATAACACATTAATTACATTTAAGTTACTGTATGAATTATTGGTTTTGTTACTGTACAAATTATTACAGTATTCTTAATTGATTCTCGATCATTGAATTGACGTTACTATTTATTATGTTTTATAGATGATTTTCATATTCTACTACAAATATGTTTTGGTGTTTTTAAATGATTCATTATTAATAAAAAAAACACCCCCACACACAAACACACTGTTACTAAAGCCATAATAAGCGGTATGTGTTAAACATGACCAATTACAAGAGCAGAGAGATCTGAAATTTGATCCCTGCCTCCAAACCACCCGAGCCCTGCTTAGTGCCACTCTTGTGAGAGTTTTTGCACGATCATAGT
>JAUCMT010000059.1:15276705-15291893 GCA_032357475.1 Enteromius thamalakanensis
TGCATATGGAAAATGTTTGTTCTTTGTGATTTGTGCTTTAACAATGTCTCAATAAAGCTTTTGAATTGAATTGAATGCCTGTATTGTGGTTATATTGTTCTGCATCCAAACAAACTAGGAGCACTGCTTCTTATGCCGAGTTCAGACTGCATGATTTTAGCATTGATTTTGTACGCCCACATGTACGTCGCTTTGGATAGAAGCGTCTGCTAAATGAATAAATGTAAATGTAATGATTTTGACTCGCCGACAGGTTTTGAGAAATAAAAAAACCTGACATCACAGGCAAATTTGTGCTTGTGCACGTGAGTGACAATCACACAGTGTGAACTATTAAAGACTAGACCTGAGAGAATTGCCAACAACCGTGAGATATTTGGCATGGCGATTCAATATCATGCCGTGTGAAATGTGTTCTGACTGAATAACATCGGCGAATACCTACAGCCAATGAGAGAGCCACATCCATAACAGCGGGATGTTGGGGGAGGAGTTACGAAGTTATAGAAGTTAAATATCCTCCTTCATGATCTTCTTTTCTTTGCAAATGAGCTTGCATGCAATTTGTATGACAAGCTTCTTTTGCTTGCTTTTTTAAAATGTTTTAATTATTAATCCCTGTCTCGCACTCCGGTCTTACAAACGTGACCTCTCGCATAGGTTTGGCAGTGAGACAAAGTGGTCGGCGAGATCATGGAAGCTTGCAGTGATTTCTCAACTCCAATAAACACTAGAAATATCTTTCCTCTGCTACACAATCTCTTTTGTTAAACTATTCCCAATATTTATAAAATACTCCCTAAATTCATTGATAATATCAATCAAATTATACTTAATTTATCGACATTAAAAAAATTTGGGTTTCAACTTTTCCACAATTCTTCTCAATTATACTATTAATTATTTTCCATGTTGTTTCTTATGCTTGACCAATAAATCATTATAATAGACCTTTTTACTAAATATTATAATTCTTATTCATTTTTATATACCTGAAATTGGTTTCCTGCTTGTTTAGATCTAGTTGCTATACGTTTCCTGTTTAATGCATTATTCTTTAATATGTTAATATGAGAAAAGCATAATAAGCTCTTTAAGGAACCTTACTTACATCAACCTCACTCTAATTCTGATTAATTAAGTCATCACTGAGAGCAGCAATGACGTCTGGTATTCTACGCTGAATTATTTTTATTTCTATTTGTTTTTCTGATTAGTCTTTGAAAAATTGCAAATGCTGGAAAGTGATCATTTATTAATAATCCTACTATTTTTCCTTTAAATTAATTTGTAAATATATTGTCTATTAATGTAGCGGTGTGTTTTGTTATTCTGCTGGGTTCTGTGATCACAGGAAATAACCTTTACTATGTCAGTAAAATCTGTTACATTCTTATTTCCAGTCGGATTCAACAAATCACCACATATAATGTGCACCATATTCCCATTCCATTGATCAAAAATAGCAAATAATTTATTCATAAACGTATCCATACAAGTTCCTTATGATCTATACACACAACTGATAATTAGATATTTTAAATCTTTCAATATTGATTTCTATGGTTACACATTCTAAAATATTTTCTATATTTACTGGCATACTTTGAATTAGACTGATATTTTCAAGATACATAGTAAATCCAAAAACCATTCGAAGAACATGACCAATCATAATGTTACAAATAATGCATCACTATATTAATGCCAACTTGTATCCGATGCACACTTTTTAAACTGATGTATACTGTAGTATCGGGCGAAGCACCAAATTCTGGGCCCTATGCACAAGCAGTGGCCAAGGGCCCCCGTAAACTACCTACTAAAATACCTATTGATTTAATACATCAATCAACTGATGCATTTACCCAAAATATTAGCATTTACATCAGTTAACAACATTTATTTTGATCTTTAAATTATATTTAAAGGAAAATAAAATTGCGTACATAAAGACGTTTTTAATGGATCACCGATTTCAAAATGTCAAAATTGAAAACGACAGTGAAAAAAACGTGACATACTTCACAGAGGCGGAGTTGGAGGTTTTAATGCACGCATACAAAGAATTCAAGCCAATAATAATGAATAAAAAGTAATACGGCTGCATGGGCTAAAGAAAGAGAGGTGGCTTGGCAAAAAATCACGGACAGAGTAAATGCATGAGCGTATTAAATTGCCAATTTGATAGTGCCTCCCCTTTTATTTTAGTGCGCACTAATTAAACACCCCTTCCGCATCCTTTTGACTGTTAAACCACTACAGAAGGCACTCCAGGGGGCACTTCATCACACACACCAAGTAATATGGTGAAATGTAAGTTTGCCACTGTGATTTGTTCTCATTATGACTTAATAAATTAATCTGTCACTTAGAAAGGCTTTTTGAACATGCTTAACGTTTTTATGCAGGCTTACTTTATTTAACTACATATGATGTATAGGCTACTGTGGTCTTAGTTATATTGCTTTGACATTTTTTCCTGCATTATTGGTTTCTTTTTGATAATTTTGAGAATTGTATGGGTTGTACTGACAGAGATTGTACTATTGGACCCTACAGAAACAACAGAGTCTGTCACAGCTGTAAGTGTTTTCTTGTCATGTACCTTTAGTTGCTTTTAGATATATTTTTTTAAATGTTTTTTTTGCCCGATAATGTACACTTGCATATTTCCACTGAAGGTTGAAGATGACGATGAAGAGACCACGTCTACTGTGACAGAAGTGGAAAATGCTGGTAGATCCACTGAGGTATGATGCACACCATTACAATGCACGCCCTCTTTTTACATTAGAGTAATAAACTGCCATTGTCTTTCACAGTACATACCTGGGGATTTGTCCACAGATGAAGGTCCTTCAACCTCAACGCACAATCTAGCCCGGAGAGCAATTGTCCATATTTTACTTGTATTGTCTGACACATTTGTTTTACTTTATTTGGTTTCCTAGTTGCCAGCAAAGAAGCTGTATAAGGTACATCTTCAAAAACAAATAAGAAAAAGTGACATGGAGATGGACCTTATACAGCTTCAAATTCAAAAAGCAAAACTTGTAATTGAATTACTGGAGCATCTCCTTGAGGTGAGAACTTCTCATTAATCTGTTGCATGTTAAAAGTGTTTTTGCAGGAAATAAGGAAATAAATTGCAGAGAAGATTGGAAACATTTTATTAAAAGTTATTTTGACAAATCCTGTCTCTCAATAGTCTTCCATCTCTGTTTTGTGCAAACATCTGTAGGGGTTCCTCTGGGCCATCTTTCTCAATGCAAGGAGGGTGGCTCTCTCCACTTATAGTGGCAATGTTGTGAAGCACAATGATGTCGCATGCCCTCTCTGGACTTACCCGGAGGCCACGCAGACACCGAAACCAAGACCAAGACACATTGGCCCGTGTTCGTCTGTGAGCCAGGTTAAAGCGGGTCTGTGGTCCGGGCTAAGGGTAGGGTGTCATTAGATAGGGCAGACAAGGGTATCCTCTGTCCCACAGCAAGTAACCATTATACTGTCCTGTAACGATTCAAGTGTACAATACAAACATAGCAAAAATGAAAAAATAAAATAAAATAAAATATTGTATAGTGCAAAACATACCCTCCTGAAATGACTGGCATAATGATGGCTCGTGAAAAATTCTGGCATCGTGCACAGATACTGGCCATTTTGCCTCCACATTAGTAATGATGTGGGTTGCCTCACATATTACCTATAGTTAGTGGGGTTGAATGATTTTAACAAGCCAAAAATTAGGAAAACAAAATGAAATTGTTACCTGCACATTGATACTAGGAATAGATATTAAAATAGCCCCGCTCATTTACTGAAGGAGCTTTAATAGGAATGTGTGTGCCATCAATGCACCCAATTAAATCTGGAAATCCAGAAATAGAAAGTCATATGCAAGTGTGTGTGTGTGCAGGATCAATACATGTATAGATATAAATAGTATGACTACATATTTACAAGTGCGTCATATATTTTACTACAAAGGACAAACCTGCCACTCTGTGGAATTCCTCTTTAATAGCACGCAGAGGTTTATGGCCAGGAAACTGTACAAACGTGTGTAAGAAGCGTTTAAGTGCCAGACATACTGTGCGAATGGCTCTACAGACGGTTGCCTTTCCCACATGCTTTGCATCACGCACATTGTACAAAAAATGTGGTCTCAAGAGACAGTCAGAATGTGAGGGCTGTAGATACGGCCTTGGATGCGGATAGTTCAGCTCATGTACATTGTTTGGTTCATAGTCACGGGTCAAAACACCGCTCTTCCGTTCCGATCAGAACATCAAACAGGTTCTCCCCACTCGGTGATGCACCCCTCCACCCTCAAACTGGAAATACCTCACCTCCACTAAAATGAAATTGCTGTTGCGCACTTTAATTCAGGTAACGTTATTTTTTTTGTAGCCTATTAATTTAGCATTACTACAATAGCGAGTTACAACGAGATTATCATATCATAACAAAACTACTTGTGAAATTTTTATGTTTGTTTTGTGACAGCTTTGTGACCTATGTTTTGGTGGCTAAATTTGTTAACGTAACGTTTCTGAATACTGAAAGGACACCAAAGTTTAGTAGCCTCTGTATTGTAACATAGAACTTTAAGAATGCATATGAGGAGTTTGTTTTCACTTAATTCCAGGCATAGGTTTATCGTGGCTGGATCTATCAATGATGGATCATTCATTGCATTTTAACACAACTAATTTGCATGTGACATATCTCCTCATTTTTATTTGCAAATCTGAGTTGCTGTTTTTTTTTTTTTTGCTATTTGTATTTCATGTTATACCGCACATTTTTGATGTAATTATAGTTAAGCTACAGTTCAATGAAAAGACTTTTGGTGGCATTTAATGAAGCACTGAGATTTTTTAATTTTTCTTAAACTCCCAAGCTGGACAAGTGCAAGTCATATTTGTTTCAAGGTTATGGTGAGTTGTCAAGCACATTTTCAGGATATTTAATGATTTCCACACAACATCCATTGTCAATTATCCCATTAACACTGTTACCGAGCGCCTAACTTTAATTCATGATGTTAAATCTGTTCTTATGTTCAGAATGACATGCCATATCTGTGAAGGTGGTGGTGCAAGGTTTTGCTGGAGAACCTTAGGATTTAGGGGTATGATTTGTGAAATAAAAATGTAGTACATTATTAAATAAATGTTATTGTTGAAGTGGGAAAGCATGATTAATATATTTGGACGGTGTTAATTACAGACATCATAATATTAATAATAATAATACATTTTATTTGTAAAGCACTTGTACATTTTTACAAGAAAAATCTGGGACGAACATGAGTTAAGAATCAAACAATTTACTTCATGCGAGCAAGAAGATGGGAGAAGGATGTCTGCCATATGTCTTTCATGTCACAAGGAAAAGGAGACAGAGCACTTTGGTGATATGTTTATGAAAAGTAGTGAAAGTAGCATGTGTTGCAACCCAGGCGTATATTTATACATAATTATGGATTATTATATTTATGATATAAAAAAAAAAACACTGTTTTTCAGGAAAATATATTAAGTAACAGATGATGTTAGGTTTATATTTCAAATTAGATAAAATGCTGATTTTACAGCAGTAAAATTATTATATCTCTACAGTTTAAACATTTAATAAGCACTGCATGTTTGTGTGTTTTATGTGTATAGATATTTAAAAGTTTATTTTACTAAATTACTTATAATATAACAAATATTCCAAATATTTTTTATTTTAATATTTGAAAGATTTTACAGTTCTACAATCTAATTCCTCCCATGTAAAGTTGATGCTCTGATGTTCTGTGATGTTTAGAAGGTGCAACATTAATTTTATTAATTTAGAATTTTTAAAGCATTCTCACCAATCTTTTTACATTTTATTTTTATCTCAAAGCACTTCTTTAATGAGCTACCTATGGACTTTTTAATGTCTACAGTCTCAAGAGCAACACAGCCCTGTCCTTCAGCACTATCAGCAGCAGTAATCCTTCAACAGCAACATTGTACGCCATCAGGTAAAACATACTGTAGGCTACATTTGCTTTCCATTATCCTCACCTGATGACAGTCATATAGTATGATGCAATTCCATATTAGAGTTGTCATGAATGTGAGTTGTTATTATTCAGCCTGTTCTATCTGCCCCTTTTTTTTAACTTTGAGCACCCGCCCCTTTAAGCGTCTCTGCACGGCCCTGATGCAGGCCACCTGGAATAGAGCAATAGTTTAGGAATACATTTGTACAATACACAAAATACGTTCCCCAACGAACTTTACAGCTAGCAGTTCCTATATGAATCATTTTCAAGAATATTTTTATTTTTCTACTACAAAAACAAAACTATTCTACATTTGAAAGATTCCACGGATGTTTTTATAAAACCTCTGATCCCAATAAAGAACCTGTATTTTTAGGATTCCTTTCCGCACCTGCTTTAAAGAGTTACAGGACGCTGAAACATTGTGCGCATTGTCGATGCATGTATGCCAGTCCATCACTCTGCACGCGCGTCTCCAAATACCATGCGCGTGCACTCATTGAGAATGGGTGATTCACCGTACACTGCGCCCTGTCCGGCTCCTGACCCGGGTCCCCGGTAATCGCAAAGCTCGCGTAATCACTTTCTGTCGTACCTTTCTCAAGAAGCGGTATGGAGTTACGTCACAGCAGCGCGCAAAAGTGCAGCCCAAGCAAATAAGCCGCTGAGGAGCTATTTGTAGGCATTGCTGCCAAACCCGGGTAAGGCTGCTCACTCTTCTGCGATCGATGCTTTAAACCTGCTGTAGCACTGGAAGCAGCATGCATTCTTTTTCTGATTTATTCTGGAATGATTGTGTTTGGAGAACTTGACCTGGATCCGTTGGTGACCGGCGGCCGGTGCGCGCAACAACGCAATCAGATCTAATTCAAAACTTCACGTTCACAGACAGTCCAAAGCGTGAAGGAGCGAGACATGATGAGCCTTCTGCATGTTTTAGCAGAGAGATTGTTGTTTTTTATCGTCACTTTTGAGTAGATTTTTTAGTCGTCGTCTTCTTTGTGAAATCATGCCACACACTCGCAACAGGAACCCAAGTCCAATCCCAGAGGTGACATGGGACACGGGGTTGAAAGAGATGAACGAGACCTGGAAGGGGGCTATTGCTTGCTTGGGAGTCGCTGTCTTTTTTGTTATGACGATTGGGATCATTTATTGGCAAGTTGTGGATCAGCCCAACAAGAACTGGATCCTGAAGGGGAGCTTTAGTGGGCTTATTTGGGAGAGACGGACGCAAACTCTCGTCATCCAGACACTGACTGAGGACAAGACATTTGCGGAGATAGACGTGGAGAACGTGGGGAACGTCGATATTGAGGTTCCGTTCGTGAGGAACATGTGCTGGCTTAACAAAACCGAGTTCTGCTACACTTGGGATTCGGTCGCAGAGGTGAAGATCTCTTTGGAATCGGAGGAGGACTCCGATACCGAGTGTTACAGTGTAACCTGGACCCCAGTTCACTGTCATGTGGACCTGAAGGTATTATGACTTTTTGAAGAAAAAAACACATTTGAAAATAATAGAACAATAATAGTTTGACGTCAGTGAAGAAGTTCCACAAAAATAAATTGAAATTGAAAATAATCTCTCTTTGAAATAATAAATCACCGTGTTTGTTTCAAAATAGCATGTTGAACCTTTATCCAAATGTATTTAATTATAAACCATAGCAAGAATCAACAAAACCGTGTATGGTGTAAAAAAAAAAAAAAGATAAAATAGAAACCAAATAGTTGCAGCACACACGGTTAAACAAAACCCTAAATTTTTAGAAATTAAATCACCTACAAATCAAGTGATATAAGTGATGTTGATGTTTGTTTTGCAAGTGATGATCCTAACAGTAATCGCTATAGTTGCCATGGTTACCGCTAAGCGACGGCAAATTTTTTCGCTAGGGTTTATTCATTGCTTGATTTTTTTATTTAAGTTACTGAAATGATAGAAGTCCTGACTGAAACACAAAATACAGGGATTTCTGATCTAATTAAGTATACGCAAATAACTATTTAAAGGTTTCTTGTTTCAGAACAGTTAACATTTTAACATCTGAATGCTAGCATTTAACTCGAACGTTTTTTTTTGTATTATTTAATTAGTGGCTTTTAATTAGTGGCATATTGTTATTCATAAAAACGGATTTAATTTGCATTTGTACCTGCCAAGAAAGTTTTTAAAGCAGGGTTTAAAGTTCACCAGACAAAAAAAGGCCACAGAAATATATTTCTTTGTTTGTTTGTTCAGCAAGTGCCTAATGCATTTCGGAAGTTTTTGACTTTAATCCCTTCATTCCCCACATGTCCTATCTCAGTAATGCTCTGTCGTGTGTTATTTTAGATTTAAGCCAAAAACGCTTTGTTCAGTCCAATCCTTTGACTTATAGGTATTCTGCCCCTGTTTTCGTGTGTTATGAGAGGCAAAAGCTTCTTAACTGGATGTCCAGATTTTGGACACCAATGAAAACATTATACAAGAAACTGAATCAATGATTGTATAAGTGGTACTTTAACGATAAATGATTGACCTATGGTGTAGATGGATAGTCACCATGTTTTTCTCTCAGGACTGTTTCTCCATGGTGAATATTTCGTGGTATGGAGGTGCCAGTGTCCGTGCGCCCAACTGGCCGATAAACGATGCCAACATTTCCATGCAGCCCTTCACAGTCAGTGACCTTAGGGACAACCCTTCTGGCTTCGGATCAGTTTTAGAACGCTACTTCCTGGGATCTTCAGGTAAGAGAAGTTCTGTCTCTAACCGTCATTTAGCCCTGCTCTTTCACACTTTGATGACAAGTCCAAACATGCATTCACTTGTGACTATGTACACAATTCTAAACTGCCTCGGGGCTGAGATCACGGGGCTCTACTGTACATAGAGTAACACAATACGCATGGTTAGTTCTGCTCGCTGAAAGATTGCAACACAAAGGACCTCAGACTTGAGTCTGAACCCATTGGTATTTGTCAGCAGATGCCTGATGTTTATATCGAGAGTTAATTAAGCAAACAATCTCAGGCAGATTTAAATAACCATTGTGTTTATGTCTGGCTTTTAGTTTGATTCAAGGCACAGTGGGAGATGTTTACGGACAGATGTGTAGTCCATCCAAGCGGTCGACAGTTTAGATTGTAGTAGTTATGGTGAAATAAGTCTACAACATGAAAATATGTGTTAACAAATATTTAATTTTCCCTCAAGTTTTTTGAGAAGTGTACTCTGTTTTGGTGTACATTTTAAAATGAAAATGTTAATGAGAATCTAACCCATGATCTTAGTTTTATTTGTTTTTTTTTAATTGTCAAAGGTTTACCGTTATAGGTTATTATTTTAACATTTAAGGTGAATTTTGTTAAATTTAATGAACAGTTTAACTTGTAATGATACAGAGTTGTAAAATAATCAAAGGGTTAAATACACAGTGCCAGAGCAAAGACGATGACGAAATGACACATAAGTATTTTATGAAACTTAAAGCAGCGGTTATTGGTATGTAAATATACTTCGAGACATATGATCAACCACACAGCAGAAACCAGAACCGGCTTTGACCTCCAGTATAGCAGTGTGTCAATCCCTTTAGCTGGAAAAAGCTATAAAATTCAAGCTTCCCAGATGCGTGCATCATTATTGACATGTGAAGGAAGTTTGAAACCACCGAGGCGCTTCCTAGAATTGGCCATCTGGCTAAATGTGGTATTCTAAGAATGTGGAGGGTCAGGGAGGTGACGAAGAGCTCCCCGGAAAGACCTTCAGATTACCTGTGTAAAGATGGGAGGTTCTGTCACAATCCATCACTACATCACATCATCAATCTCTTTCAAACAAGTTCACAAACTGTTCTGAGAAGTGGTTTAGTCCATGGGGACGAAAAAATTTAATATAGCAATTGTAATTGACAAAGAATATTCATTTAGCCAAAAGTAACGAGGTCTGCTTAATTTCAGTAAAACAAGCAGCAATCTAAACATATTATGGATCTGTTGCTCAAGACAGGACTGGGGAAATGGATGTCAAATCGGACCACCAAAATGAGATTTGGAGTAATTGGTGGTCTGTAGTTTTTTTATGTTTTAATGTTTAAATATAGCTCAAATGTGCTTTATTTAGATTATGCATTTGGACACACTGCATTGAGCTGCTTGAGCTTGCATTGAGAAAAACAGGAACGCATTGTAAGAATAGTCCTTCTGCAATCACTGATTCAGTCTGAATCTTTCATGCTTTTCTGGGCCTTGACAGTATTAAAGGCTCCAGTTTTTGGATCTTAATTTGTAAATGAACAAAGCTTTTAGATTTAGTTATTTTTTTGTAACAACATGGAAGTATATAATGACAAAAATGTTTATTTTGGAGTAGAGCAACCTTTTTTGTTGTTTTTCTTTTGGCATATATGTCATACCACATGTACTAGAGCATTTGCCGTTAAAATGTACAAGCATTGTACAGTGTTGTATTTTGTGTGAGCATTTTGCTTTTTGCAAATTCCTGATAAACTAAATATCACTAAGAAAAAGTCCAATTTCAGCAGAAATAAAAATATAAAATATTTTATAATTTTTTTTTTTTTTACGAGTATAATAAATTATTTGCACATTAGAGCGCGCAGATGAAATGTAACAAACTTTCACAACCACTTTGACAACAGTTTTAGTAAAAGTACTTTGTAGCCCTGAAGCATAAGCTTGTCATTGTTGTGCATTATAGATAGATAAATAAATAGAGAGAAAAAGATATTAACGTGCTACATTGTAATGCCATCCATCGCTAAATGAAACCGAAATCGCGACACTCAGATCCACGATCCTGTGTCGCAGTGTGATAAGGGAGAACAGTTATAGAGGGAGGGGCACTTTTTTGAACATCTCTTTGAAAGGAATAGTTTGCCTTTTTTCCCCCATCCCCCATGAAAAAAATTCGCGATACGAACCGAATCGTGGGTCAAAAAAGTGATACGAACCGAATCGTAGGTTTGGTGTATCGTTACAACCCTAGTTAACACGTTAACCAACATTGTAACATACTGTACACTGCAGTCAGGTCTCTTAAGACATTTGACAATAAGCTGCCCCTAGTATTCATTCTCAAAGTGCAAACGTAGCTCTTTTTGGGTCCCAAAAAGCATGTCGGACCAACTTTGACTTTTTATATGTTCAGCAAATGAGTAACACAACATTGCAATGCATTACTTTTAGTTATTAAGTTTCTTAACGCATTTGATAAAACTAGTACTCGCACTCATAGTGCACTTTTTGGGCCCCAAAAGCAAGTCAGAACGAGTTTGATATTTTAATTAAATGTTCAATAAATGGTAATATATGTTCACCAAAGTGAGTAGCACAACATTAACGTAAAGTTTCTTAGCACATCTGCCAATAAGCTGCCACTAATACTCGCACTCAAAGTGCAAACGTTGCACGTTTTTAGACCCCAAAATATATTGGGCCAGATTTGACATTTTATATGTTCAGTAAAAGGTAAATACGTTCAGCAAAGGTACGTTGCGATGACCCCTCTTGCTTCGGAGCAGCAGGCGTGCCATGCGAGGCTCGTGTGGGTGGGCAGCTGGTCTCTAAACATGGTTACCGCTCAGAGCCGAGACACTCTCACACTCTCACAGCACCTCGTCACCCGCGCTCAATCCAGCAATTAATAACTATTTACTCAACACAGTCACGCTGCTTTTTTCGTACCACCGCATTGTTTGCGCCCGCATTGGTGTCTTCCAAGTGTGCGTGTGAGCTTTGGGCAGCTGAAAGGTGAAAGCAGTAATCTGCGTCCCAGACAGCTGAACCGAATTAGATTAAAGCAAAAGGGCATGCCATCAGCTAAGGACATTATATTCGTCATGTGACATAAACAAAGGCCTTTTTATGATTTCCTGGATCATTGTTTGGCCCACTGAATGTTATGTAACTCCATGAGCAGTTTAACCAAAACGATCGCATGATTTTAATCCCTTTTCCACCTCGCTAAAGGAATGGCCTTGATTTTGTAGAGACCTCTCAAACCCCTCTTTAATTGGCTCACTTTTAAGACAGAAATGTTGAGCTTCCTGCCAATGCAGCTGTCTCCGGTTGCCAAGTAACCGCAGACATATCGTGGTGTATAATGGCCAGTGGCATAACAATGACAATCATGTTGGCTCAGATTCGTAAGGCGACCCAGCAGCTGCCTGTGGCCACAGCTCTCGGCTGCTATTGGTTGGTGGTGTGTTGATAATGGACATAATTGTTTTTCCTGAGTCGCCGCTGTGCAGCCAAATGGTGTGTTGTTGCTCAGGCCTGTAAAACGAGCCCCCGGCGACCCGGGGCAAACCCAAAGGTACACTTTTCAGCACTGTATATTTACATTTAGGCCTTGAAATCAGATAGTGGTTTTAAACAGGTTGGTGATGTGGAGCTTCAGTCATGCAACGTCTGTCAAATAGCTTTGTCCACTTTGTTGATGAGAGACATTATTGAAGTGTCCAGGCAAGTTGTGTCCTTTACGGGGTTCGTTGACAGTTGTGTCTGGTCCAACCTGATGACTGAAAGAAAAGAGACTGAGACATATTTAGATTTTGATGGTTGCCAAGTAATGATGTCCCCCTTTGTCTACGATAGCTATATCAAACAACAACAATCAAAGTTTTCATTTAGTAAAATGAATAAATAAATAAATAAGGTTTAATTAACAATGAATTCATTAATCAAATTCATTTAATTGCCAAAGTTTCAAATTGACACTGCCACCATCAAAGCTTCAAAGAATTAAAATTTCATTCTGTCTGTCGAAAATCTAAATTCATTTTGGAAATAATAAATTTGATTGCGCCAATTTTGTGTGCACACGCACACCAAAAAATGATGAAAAAATGTTGTATTTTTATATATTTTATTGTATATTTTTTATGTAATCCTCTATGAAAGGATTCTGAATAGTACACAGTGAACCAAATATGTTTATATTTTGTATGACGGTGCTGCCACAATCATAATATTTTTACAAACAACAGTGTCGTAATAACGAGATGTTATGTTGTTACAGCAATATATTTTTTTATAATACTGTAACTATTACATATTATGTCATAAAATATGTTTTATCATTTACAATTGCATAAAATATTTTTTAAATCAGAAATATAACAACATTACGTGAAAATTCAAATTGAAAAGTGATACAATAAAACAGTTTGAACTCAGTGTTTAAATCTTGACCCCACTGCTCTATAAAATCACTTAAAAAAAGCATGCAACAGTTATTTTTAGTTTGAAAATGGAACAAAATATGGCTAAATCTCAGGTTAGAGTTTTGTAGGTGGTTGCTACAGTAGAGTATTTCCAAAAAAAGTCAAAAGACACCAGTTCAAGTCTAGATATTGCTTTATTTTCTCCTTAAATGTAAGTCAATGATACTTTTAATCAAATTTATTTTCTGCCAGACCAATGCCCTATCACTAACCTTCGGTATAAGCAATAGTAGTAGTGATGCATGACCTGGATACCACCACTAATGAACAGTTATGTGACACGTGAGAGTCATGTAGATTGGCAATCAAAGTTAATTTTTTGTAGTCGAGCGCTTTGAGTTTTACCTTTCAAACAGGCCCCATTCTTAAGGTGTGTATGACATGGGTTCTGCACAGAGACAAATAAATAACTGTTATTTGCTGACGTTTAAGAGACTTTCGGCTTGAGTTATGAGCAAGGTGGGCTCTACAGAAGCTGAAAAAGAGGGGGAGCGTCTATTATTTTTAGGATAATTCAACGCAGTAACTACTACCAGCTTTCCTGAAATATTTTCCACTCTGTCTTTAAAGCAAAGATGAATAACAGCATCCCATCTTACTTTTTTCACCTAATATGGACTGGATGAGAGCAGAGAGTGGAACAGCTTTTGAACAATAAATGAATAATGTACCGTATAACTTGATAAACGGAAACATTTGCAAAGGAGAAAACAACTAAAAAGCATTTTAAGAGGTTTCATTATTTACTTTGTCTTCCAATTGGCTAGTCAGAGTTGTGAATTCTCTCCTGTTTGTGCATTCAAATGCATTTTTATATGTTTGGATGGTTAAACTGATGCTCTCATTATTTCTACTTAGTGATAGTCATAATAATACTGTTGTCATTACTCACCCTCATGCCGGTGTTTCTGTTTTTATGCATTCAATGAAAGTCAGTGGGGTCCAAATCAACATTGGGCTCCTCTGATTTTCATTGACGGAAAATAAAAAAAACTTTTTTTGTTTGTTTTAATAAGTTTTAAGAATGAAAGCCATACAGGTTTGAAACGCAATGACAGAATATTTATTTTTGGGATGAACTGGCCCTTTCAGAAACATATGCATAATCTTATGGATAACCGTCTGGCTTGTTTCCTTCACTTGGCAGTCTACAACAGGTGCGATAGTTAGTAGATGTTACACCCTTACACGCTATTATTTCTAAAAGCAAGCCACGACAGCAGCCTTCATTTCTCTCCAAGTCTAATCAAAGGGAGGGAATCGAGGGAACCTGCGAAGTTTGCCAAAGAATCTTAGTTAAGATAAGTTTCTCAAAATAAAAGGGAAAAGGAAACTAATGAGACAACGAGGAAAAACATTTAATTGTTTTGTCAACTGCATTCCTCAAGTCGTCAAACTGTTTTGTTTTTTTTAATTCATTTTTGATAAATGTAAGTTTACCGACATCTACGAGCTTGCAGTCATTCCCTAGTTTCCCTGCACTGAGTGACAGCTCATTTTGGCTGTAACACCATTATTCATCTTTGGAACACAAATAAAGATATTTTGTGAGGAAATCAAGACCCAGAAAGGTAGTAAGGACGTTGTTAAAATAGTGCGGCACATGCGTTGTGGTATTCTCATGAATGTGTATGGAAGAGAAAAAATTGTTGAATAAAGCCGTTTTTAATAAAATCAAGGTTAAGCCACTGACTTTTTGTCAGTGTTGTCCTTACTTCACTTCTGGGTCTTGTATGAGTGTTACTGTCTATACAGGGTCAGAAAGTCAAAAATCATGATAAATTTTGGGTGAACTATCCCTTTAATCATCATTACTTGTGCTGTTCTTGCACTTGTGTTTAATGGAACACTATCTTAAAAAAAATGACTAAAAACAGTTGAGTTGAGTAAACAGTTGAGTTTTA
>JAUCMT010000059.1:15291903-15316081 GCA_032357475.1 Enteromius thamalakanensis
TATCTTAAAAAAAAGGGGCTCATTTTAAAACTTCCCTAGAGTAAACAGTTGAGTTTTACCATTCTTAAATCCATTCAGTCAATCTCTGGGTCTAGTGGTAGCGCTTTTAGTTGTAGCTTAGCATAGATCATTGAATCTGATTAGACGGTTAGCATCCTGCTCAAAAAATGACCAAAGAGTTTTGATATTTTTCCTATTTAAACTTCGACTCTACCATGGGTGCTGCATTATATCTTAGCGCCTGCTACACCAATGTTTATTGATTATTACATCGTAGTGAGAGTTTAGTTCCTAGCCATATCAGCCTAGAAAATCGCATCTTTTTGTTTTCTGTCAGTCTTAGTACACAATGGCTACATACACACTGCATTCAAATTCGGTTGTCAGTTCATCTTTCAGTGCTTAATCCTGTACTATACACACAGTTCAGTAATTTACGGGAGTGACAACCGCACTACTACCGCATTAACTCATGCAGGTAGTGACAACCGCATTCACAGAAATGTTGTGCAGTGTGTACGGAACCGAATTTAACAACTGGTTGTTGATGATGATGTCACAGGACTTCCGCCAGTGACCATGACCAAAAATGTACAGTGCGTGCGTGACTGATGTAACTATAGAAGATTAAAAGTTTTAAATTAAAGAAGTTTTAAATAGGAAAAATATTAAAACTCTTTGGTCGTTTTTTGGAGCAAGATGCTACTGGTCTAATCAGATTCTATTATCTAATTGCAGCTAAAAGTGCTACGGCCAGAACCGGATACCAGCGGAATGGAAAACAATAATACTCAACTGTTTAACTCAGTTGGAAAATGAGCCTATTGCCAAAAATAGTGGAGTATGTTCCTTTAAAGAAAAATTGTACTGTCAGTAAAAATAAAATAAAATTTGACTGTATCATCCTATTTCTTTTGAATTACATCACATCTGAATAACAAAAAAATTACCCTTTGAAATGATGCATTGCTTATCGTATTGCTTCGTTTTAAAATCAAATTTTAAAGTGGTGGTGTTAGTTTGGGTGAGGTGAGGGGCATTCGGGCGGATGGTGCTGTGTGCCTCTGCACTGGGGTACATTGACATGGAGGTGAAATCCGAGAAGCAGGAGGAATTCCAGGGAGGGCAGCTACATCTGTGCACACCATTATCTGCTTCACATAATTTCAACTTTTCAGGTGCAGAAAGACATCAGAAGCGATCCTCATATACCACCCACCTTCTCTAGAAGCTTTGAAAATATCAAGATTCAATTATAAATCCCAGTGTTTCCTGCTCCAAATGTCCCAGTCTTGGAATTTCCATGATACATCGGGCTGTAAAGGCTGCTTTACTGGGGCAGGTCGAAAGACAGTATTTGGTTTCGTTCATGCTGTGTCTGCCATTCATACAGAGTCACGAATGCAGTTACAGGAGTTAATGTGTGATCTGAAATCACCTGATGGCTCAGCAGTGTCCAAGACTTGTATGTCAGCATCATTGACTGAACTGTTCACCATGTTATTTCCGATGAAATGACTGCTATTTTGTATTCCCTATTGAAACAGGAAGACATGCTACCATTCTTTTTAAATAAAATAAATAGTCTTATTCAGCAAGGCTGTATTAAATTGGATCAAAATGTAAGTGGTAAGTATGGTTCAGCACAGTACATGTTTCGTATGGAACAGCCAGTGGTGTAGTCTAGATATCTGTAGTGAGTATACTGTAATACAAGACCACCCCCACCCCAAGCCTCATACTCGCCCGTTCCAAAGCACCGGCACTATTTCCATTACAAAATAAAATTGGGCTCCTAACTAATTTGCATGTCGGTGTGATTGACAGCAGCGTGTCACACAGACTGAACTGGTGTCTTACCTCAGCCCCGCCCTGAGTGAGCCGTCATCAGACCGAGACGCAGAGACACGCAAGACATTGAGGTGTTTTGTTGTTGAATGTATTAATGAACATAGCAGTAGTCATTTAGCCCCGAAGTTACGTTTTGGGTCTGAAGAGAAATGCGACCTTGATCAGCTGAAATGCGTTTATGCTCGCGCTAATCATTCATGATCCAGCCGCACCTACAGAAGCAGTGAGTATAATGTCTTTTAATAAATCTTTGCAAATCGCCTTTCCTAATAATGTGCTAATTAGCAAGTTTCACTATGAATACGGATAAAAAAAGATCCTACGAGAGTGCCTCGGAAAAAAAGGGGGCGGGGTCAGTGAAGCTCTTGAAGATTTAAAGGGGAAGTACACAGAACAGAGTGATTTCTTAAGAGCTGTTTTTGACAGGGTAAAATTAGCGTTTTTTTACACTATCTTTGAGAAATTTTAAAACAAACTATATTACAAACTTCCAAAACTTTACAAAATTTTAAATAGGGTGTAATGTTACATGTATCCGAATGGCTTTAGGTAAGTGAGGGTGACATGAGGTCATTTTCATTTCAACAGCATTTAAACAACCTCACAATTAGCAGTCAGGGACTAAATGCCGCAAAACTTCAGTCTTGAGGATTTAACGTTTGCAAAGCTGACTATTAGTGTTGTATTTTTTTAAAGGTGTGTCAGTTCTCGTGGCCCCGAACATCCCGCTTCATGTTGGAATGGAGAGCAGACAGCAGTTCTGTTTGCAGACGCCACCCAGCATGGAGCGCATGCCACTTCAGTACACCGTGTGTGTTGGACACAACATTCGAGCCGTCCATCAGGAGTCAATGCAGCAGCTCTCCACAGTCAGACGACAGCTGCCAAACATGGGTGTCTTACGGTACTATAACTTTACCTTTATCTGTAACTTTCCATTTATCGCAATGCAATAATTTCACAATTATTTGTGCCTTATGATTGTAAGTACCTGTCCAATATTAGAAAAATGTGCACACCTTTTTAAAGGCACAATATGTACGATTTTTGTTAGAAAATATCCAAAAACCACTTGCACTATGTTATATATTCATGCAGTTGTGTACTTACGTTATCTCAAAAGTTCTGTAGGAGTTGTAAACTCAAAAAAGTAAATTCAAAGTTCATTGTCGTCTATCAATGACGCAATATCCACACTAGTGAATCCGACCTCTAGTGGCGAAAAGTCTTTTTAGGTGGCTAATTCGTATGACTTCACTCGTACAAATTTATATGATTTTTGGTAAAATGTACGTATTTCATGAGTTGCCAATTCATATGTATTCGTACGAATGACCTACACCTAACCCCGCCCCTAAACCCACCCATCACGGGGGTTTAGACAAATCATACAAAATCGTACAAGTGAGGTCATACGAATTAGCACGAATACGTCCGAATTGGTCATGAGACTGTGTTGGTCATACACAGAAGCCGTTCCGCATTTGCCAAGTTTGTTTACAGGTGCAAAGGAAGCAAAGTTTCCTTACTTTAGCAAAGGAAAACTAGGGGTGTAAGAAAATATTGCTACACAGTATCGCAATATTTTATTTGGCAATACTGTATCGATTCTCGATATATTGATTGTAAAAAAAAAAAATCATGGCTGTTTTGAGTTCATACTCCATTGCTAGATGGCAGTCTTCATCTGTCAGGAAGTACTAGCGTTAGGGCACGCATTACTACTAATGTAGTTCGCCACCTGTAATGGAGGAAGGAAGAATTGTTCCAGCTTTCGTTTCAGTGTTCAAAGCTTAAGTCTGTCATTGTATGTCACACCTGTAAATTTAAACTGTGAACAAGTAAAGCAGGGTCTAAAATATGCGTCTTTTTTTAAATAAATTTTATACATATACTGTACAGTAATTTATCCTGAAAGCACTTCATGAGATTCATGCCAATACACAATTCTAAGAAGAGAGTAATAGGGTTGCATGGGTTAGGTAGGGTTACTTGCATGTAATTATGCATTATGCATAATTTATTTTTATTCTAATACTACGTACATGTAAGGTGTAACACTTTAAAATAAAGTGTTACCGTTTTTAGTCATTTTGGTACTTAATAAAACTTTTAATGAATATTAGAAATGTTTTCTTCATGACTATTTAATGCAATAAATTCAATATTTTAGTCAACACTACCCGGATGTGTTGGTGTACATTTGTTAAAAAGACTACTCTAACAAATACAATATTTCTCTGAAGGCTGCCTTTCTGGAAACTTGTAGCAAACGTAGACTCGGGGGCCAAGCTGGAGCGCGAGCTGAGGACCTTCTCAAACCGGCTGAAGCGGCATCACCTGGGGGAGGGAGTCATTAGCCTCGACGAACATTCCACTGCTCTCCTCGCCAACATGGTGGGTCACCAGCTTCCTGCAACACAATAACGTCTGACTGCTCTGTATATCAGCTGGGGATTCATGAAATATGCGTTTTTATTTAGATATAAGTTTTTTTATGCTCATCAGAGCTGAATTTATTTAAACAACAAATACACAAAAAGTGATATTGTAAAATATCATCACAATATTTAATTCTTTTGATGCAAAGCTGAATTTTCAGCCTCTTTTCTCCTTACTCCAATAACAACAATAATCTTAAAGCAACAAATTAAGTAGCTTGTAGTTTTAGAAATCATAATAACAACAATGACCAATAAACTGCATGTAGTAAACAGATTGTGAGAAAGCTGAAGTGATTCAGTGTCAGTATATTCCCCGTCTCTGACCTTCAGTGGTGTGTTTAATCTCCGGCCGTCAGCGGCTTGGCTCTGCACCTGTCATGGCTCCGGGCCTTCAGGCCTTCATTTTCCGCCTCAGCACCCCACCGGCTCGCACACCAAGCAGAGCCAACTGGAGTCAATTTTTTATGGTTTATGTTTAGATTTATGTATGGTTGTGTACAAATAAGTGCAACAACTGAGTAGCAGGGATATTATGTTTTACTATATACCATTAAAAATGTTAATTGATTAAAATAATATAAATGTGTATTGAATTAGAATACAAATATAAACAATCACCTAGTCGACAAGGCATTACTTGTCATCAAGCTGAAGTGCTAAAATAACTAAATCAACTAATACATAAAAAATTAATATATACTATAGACATATTTTTCAAAATTAATACTATAGTCATATTTTGTAAAAATGTATGGCGCAGGGTTATTATCAACTAAAACCTGACGGTTTTAGGTTTAGTCAACCCTGTGTGATGCGTCTTTTCCAGATCTTGAAAAATTAGTACATAAACAAAACAACTACGTTATTTGGAATGAAATAAAATATTAAAAGATTAAAGAGATGAGAAAATAAAATTGTTATTTTTGCCAGCTGTCAGGCATTTCTTATTTTGTTTGTTGAAATGCAAACATTAGTACATGTAAATTAATTAAAACTTAAAAAAAGACTAAAACCTATAATAAAAATTTAAAAATGAAAATAGAATATATATGTATATATATATATTAAAAACTATAATTGTTTTTCATTCATATGTATTTTTAAAAAATTAATTAATTATACTTAACTATATAAAGTGTCTCCAAAGTGTTATGCTTTGTTTTCCACTGAAGTATACCAGTGTGGATAATTAATTTAAATAAATGACAGAATGTTTTTTTTTTTTTGAATAACGATCAAAAATTTGCTTTAACTTTTACAATTCAGCTCAGCATTTATTGGCATTTATCACAATCTCAAATGTGTTTTACATGGTCTCCTTTTTAATGATTTTTATGATTAATGAGTCATGTGGTGTAACCATGAAATGTTTTTTTTATATATATTTTTAAGTTATATAAAAAATAAAATAAAAACAAAAAAAATATTAATGAATAAATATTATTAGTTTTCAGTAAGCTCCACAACGTAACATTTTACAACCCTAACAACTGTGATTCGCCTTAAAAACATGAATATCAATAACAGAAGTTAGTTTGAACTTTTACAGTTCACCTCAGCGTTCGAGCAGCATCAGTGTCAGCTAATGTGCACAACCATGAGTAATTATATAAAGTACATTCAAATCTGATTTAGATCCTTCTTAGGCATTTAACACTGCACATGTAACATTTTGTACTAAAAAGTCTTAGTTTAATCAGATTGTGAACTCTAATTAGCCTTCAACCGATTTATAATTCGCCAAACTATTTTGATCCATGCACTTTGTGGAAAAACCCCAGTTTAAACGGACAGTTCGCCCAAAAGAGAACGCCACTGTTTCAATCCACAGTTACTCATTTTGTACCAAACCTGACTTTCAAAACAAACTAGTGACCACTAGCGGTGCATAAATGACAGCCTTCGCTCTTAATATCCATGCGGTTAGCTGGTGAGGTTTCTGAAGGACTCATTATGAACGCAAACACAGGCCAGGGTCTGGCAGAACGTGTTTTGTTTCGATACGGAGCTACAAAGCAGGCAGAGTTACTTCGGGAACACTGTGTTCAAGTAGAAACGGCTCAGGTTAAAAGCCACCAGCTGGCCTGTTAAGTTCATTCTGACAGAACAAAACAGTCCGAGCTGCTCAGTGGACATGAAAGGCTTCATTTTTCTAAGCGGATTTGCAGCCGGTGAGGAGAGGTCAGAATCTGATCCCCTGAGAGAAAGACACATCTCTGGTTCACTGAAAAGCCAGCAGGGAACTGGTTTACAATTAGGTGATACTCGCTGTGTTGAGGAGACTGATGTGTTGTACCAGTGTGGGCCATCTGTGTTATGTTAGCTTTCTCTTGTACCACTTTTCATGCAATTCTTGATGCATTTATCCAAGGACTTTTTATAGTCTATTCAAGGTGTATATTTTATAAGAACACGTACATAGGTAGTGAACAGACTGTGAAGGTTTGTACCCGAATTCTCCACAAGAGCACCACAGCTTGACATCTCTGCAGTATTTGCGGTAACTACTAAGCCATGACCCCGACAACACTTTTTTTATTCATTCTAATGGGTAATATCACTATGTAGCTCGGTCAGTAGTCTGAACTTCAGGACTGTCGAAGTCGTCATCTGATTTGTTGAATTTTATCGGATTTCTGGGGAACGCAAGTGCCGCGTTTTATTTTTTCGGGAAACAAAGCATGTTCGTGTTCACACGAGTGACATGTGAGATGTCCAGGAGTTTTGTTTGAGGCACTTAGTAGAGAAAAAAATATATATTTTGGCCTGTTTGTCGACGGGATTTGGGAAGAGTATTCATTTCCAAGCCTGACCGACCCTTTTTCAGCATTTAAAAGGATTCCCAGCAGATCCAATTTTACTAGTTGTGTGTCCCCTCCTATCTATTATGGAAGATCAAGTGAAGTGCAGTAACTAACTGAGAAGGGGATATCAGCCGCATTTGCTGACAAACATGAAACAACAGACTCTGACATCGCAGCTGGCCGATTCAGTATTGTGTTCGGTTCTCCAGAATTGCTTGTGGGTGTTAAAAAGTAGAGAGATATGCTTCAAACTGATGTTTAACGCGAGCGTCTCATTGGGGTTTTCTATGCTGACTGACTGTTGCACGCCGCTCTGTTGTTGTGGGGATATTTTCACGCCCCGAAACGTGACGCTGAACGAAACGAACTGTAATTGGTTGTTTGACATGTCGGCCAAAGAAAGCTGCTATGAATTCCAGCCAATTCTGGCTACGCAAGACTACTGGGTCAGTGACAAATAATGCTGGTTTTATCAAAAGTTTCATTTTATAGAAAATGTCATGTGGTGCAACCATCAATTTTCTTTACACCCTGAACATGTCTTTATTTTCATTTATTTACTAAATAAAATATATTATTAGTTTGTAAATTTTACTTCTTTTTTGGAGTGTAGCACCACACTTCATTTTACTTATTGATATAATTTTAAAGGCATCTATCACAATGTCAAATTTATGTTTAGTCTAAAACTGTCATGTTGTGTGACCATGAAAAAGTAATAACATATTCTACTTATACCAGTACTTTGAAATTTTCAGTATTGTTTTAAAATATTTTTAAGGTATATAAAATATAAACAAATTATTAATTGATAAATTAATAAATAATATATTTCTTATATTAATAATCACTGAAGCAGTTTTGCGATTGTATTTTTTCTAAGAAAGAATAATAATGTAATATATAATCGTTATTATTATTAATTAGTAATTATTATAGTTTATTATGATATTAGGACAGTTATCACCCTGATATATCTGGATTTGTGCCCCCAAAAATGTTAAGATGATTTCAATTAATATTACATAAATTAAAAAATTAACACATTTTCTTGGCATATGCCCTTCATATAGTTTTTTTTTGGCCATAAAATAAAAAACAGACATCTGTATTGGCCAGACAAGAATATAATCTGTGCATACCTAAGTTTCCAATTTTAGACTGTTGATTTATTGTTTATACGAACTCATTATGTTTTATGACTCACAAGCCGGTTTAAATTTTGTAACTAATCAGGACATTATTCTCAGGCAAGCATGCTTGATGATCTCAAAGCGGTATAAATAACACTGAGCCATTCGCTTCACCGCTGAATTCCTCTAGAAAGATCAGAGGCAGGTGAAAGAGAAAAAAAGCCAACTTTCTGCCAAGAAAAGAATGTTCTCTATGTCTAAAATACTTAAAAGGCTTATCAGAACATTAACGTCAATGTAATGCTGACTACAGCCCTCCTATTACAATAACTCATGACTTTGATTTTGCTCTTTTCTTTTTTTTTTTTACTTTTTCATATTTGTTCCTTTTTCCGTTCAACACATTTCCCCTTCTATTACACCTACATTTTGCTATATTACAATAGCTACATTGGAAAATAGTCTATATATGCTTAAATTAAAACTGAAAAGGTTTGATTATGACCTAAAATAACAAAAGCTGGGGTATTTATAAGACAAATGTCAGAACACCCACAATGAAGCATAATTCTGTGCGCTATCTGATACATGCACCACACTTTCCCATATCCCTGAATAAAAGTCCTAGCACTAAATTGCAGTGGAAAACCTTCCCTTGTGTGACAGTTATACGAAACTCCAATTGGGAAACAATCCCATTGCAGCGTTGTTGTTTTTTTTTTTTCCATTTTAGCCTGAAATAACACAGTCATAAGCGGAACCAACAGCTTGACTTGGAATGAATTCGGTTATAAACACACTTGCCAGTATTAGCTATTTATTGCACAGATTCCTCATAAGCGCAGCGTTCGGCATGCCTGTACGATATGATTAATATAAAGGACATTATTGTTATATTTTCTCAGACGCCGTGGCTGACTGTCATGGTAAAAACATTAATAGGGGCTGAGGTATTATTTTCAGTGATGGAAAAACAATAATATTTTCCATACTGTTAAAATAATCAACAAAATTCTGAGACGTTAACGCTGACGGCTGCTATTGTCTGTTATATCTGACTGCCTACAATCCAGACCACAAGCTGTGTGTGTTAAAATGGTGAATCTGTTAAAGTACCCCCCCCACCCCAATCATAATTCTGAAATATTATTTTATTCGACTGCATTAGACTTAACTAGCTTATACCAGTAGGAGCTACATTTTTAAATAAAGTTTTTCTTTTGTTGTGTGATTTAGAAAAATCCAACAATCTTAATTTGGTCAAATGTATCATTTCTGCACCACAATTTTGACTGTTTAGACAAACAACAACAAACTGTTTGATATCTTTGCCAATTATTTTTTGCCTTTCTAGGACCATAGCTACCTCAATAGCAAGAAAAGGACGTCTAAGAGACAGACGAGGGACCTCCCTTTTGTAAAGCTTCTAAACATTTCCATCACCCTGTCACCGTACCTGAGCGTGGACTCGCAGCAGTTCCAGACCTCCATTCAAGAAGGCATCGAAGACTACTGGCTGAGTCTGCCCTCAGGACCACAGGGTCGGCCGGTAGGACCCACTGAGTGCTTGTGACTGCATCTGTTTCGTTTTAAAGTTGTAGTTTTTTCATTTAAATATCTATATATAAGGGATGCTCATTTTAACCGTTAACAGTTTAAAAGGTCATTTTATTTATTTATTTATTTCAGTATTTTACCTCTACTCATAGTCTATATAAAATTGTGTTGCTAAAAAAAAAAAAAATGGCATTTTATTGGCCACATTCACACAGCAGCAGTGTGCATCTGAAATTTTTATTAGATCTCGTCAGATTTGTGTTCTGTGTTCTGTTAATATGTGCTTAATTACTAATAAATGACTAATATTCTAATAATATGAATGCTAATAAGCAACTAGTTAAGAGACCTTAAAATAAAGTCCTACCCTATACTTTTCTTGAAAATTGTATACAAGTTTCTTCAAAGTCTAGAATAACAGAACTAACAACTAATAACAGAAACTAATGTTATCTTTTTAAGGAATTTTCACGTTTAGAACTTTCCTATTCTTTTGCATTGATACTATTTGATGACCTGTGTGTTTCTATTATTTACTTTTGATTTTTACATGATTTCTCCTTTATAAGGTGCCTCTGTTGACTCATTGGAAAGGAAAGTACAGCGTGAAGCTCAACATCACCAACCCAGAAGTCACGAATTGGTTTCTGGACAAAGTGGACAGCTTAAATAGCCATTTGGGCATGGAGTATGTCATCCTGGAAGGCGGTGAGGGAAACCCTTTCGAGGAACAGGCCCTGCGCCCCCCTCTGGCTTGGGTTGGGGATGAATACATTGGACTCCTGGCTGACCTGGCAGAGAGGATAGGGGAAAATACCATTGTGACCTCAGGAACAAGGTATTTGGATGAACGTTTTATATAATCCCAATCAGTGTGAGTTTGCCAATAGCACATGGATCAACATCCTTGTACAGTTTTAGTTTAGAGTCATGGCTGGGATTGGGATTTTCAGGTGGTTTGGTAAATTTGTTTGAGCGGAACATTGTTCAAGGATCAACTGAAGATGACAATCCAGTCATTTGCCCCATTTGGCAAAATCATGACCAACCTACAACTTTGGGAACAATTGACAGACTTTGTTCAGAACCAAAATCCATTCTTGGCATGTCCAACTTAAATCTGTTGTCTGAACCAAATCTGATTTTTTTTTTTATAAATCTGATCCAAACCACATGCATGCATGTGATTTAAAATCTATTTAACTCTTTCCCCACCATTAACGAAATTTTGCTAAAATAATAAAAATCATCAGCACTGTGTACATATGGTGTGTAGCAAGAGTCACAATTTCCATTTTCCCATCTTCTCTTTTCACAATGATACTTCTCTTTACATTGTTCTGACTTACACATTTCGTCATTTTCATATTAGATACTAATATCAGTTTGAACAATCAGATCCAAAATGTCAAGTAGACTGTCACTCATTTGAATAAAACCTTTCCCATAGTAAAAAAATAATTGGATTTAAAAAAAAAAAAAATTGCAGTTGTGTTGAAGGTAATTGGAATTGTTTTTTAACGAGCTGAGTTTTTGTGCACAGGTCCAGTCACAAAGCGCTCTTCATCCGTATGAGTGCGCTGCAGTCAGACTGGAGTTACTCCGGCCTCAAGGGCATCATTCCATCCCTGCTACATCACAGTCTTCTGGGATATAATTTCTTCATTCCTGATGCAGTAGGTAATACCTTCCCACACATACATAAATACATCAATTCTTGTGAAAATGCATGTTGTAGATAAAGACAATCAAATTTCATCAACTGTCTTCTTTGATACTTACAAAAACAAAAGACCACTAGCACAGAGTTTTTCAGTACACAGTCTATGAAAAATCTCATTAAATATGTACCAGGATATTCCCAGGTCACATTCGACCAGTTAATTAAAAGGGGGGAAATCAGAAAAAAATAAGCCTGTTTTCAGAGCATTACATTTGTTACTTTATTGCACTGTTGTTGTTGTTTTTAACATATTTTCCTCACATATTCTCAAAGTAATTTAATAATGCATCATATTTTACATTAAATACTGTATATGTATTAAATATATTGACTTGAATTATAAAAAGGATTTACATTAGCATTTTTTTTTTTAATCTTTCTGAAACTGAACAGTTTATTGATCTTTTAGCCAAAGTCAAAAAAAGTTTGCATATATGTATCATATTTGATAAACTGGGCTATTATGGCTCATATAGTGTGAAAGAGAAAATATGCAGGTCATATTTATTCAAATTCCCACACTGAGCCAAAATGTGCGACTTGATGAAGATGCTAATATATAGCCAAAACATACGATTCAATTCAGATAGCTTGTAATATAAATCAATGAGATCTTTATATGAACGGACTACTTACATAAAACTTAAATAAATAAATAAAATGCTTCTGTGAAATATTACTTAAAATATAAAAGTTATTCTTACATTTACTTACCACATACAATGAACTGAAAAGGGATGTACAGTACTTAGAAGTACACAGTAATTTCTTCAATATGATGAAAGAAGACATGTAAAGTAGCAGAGGTTTTTTAGCAAGTTTTGATCACATTGAGAAATTTGTGTATCAAATATATTACAGTAGGCTTTATATCCAATGTCTAAACAAAATATATCCCAATGTGATTGTCCACAAAAAAATATGCATTTCATGCATTTGTGGGACTGTCAATTGCAGGAGGTTCTCTCTCTGCCGAACTGGTTGCTGATGAGGAGCTTTTCGTTCGCTGGCTGGGAATCGCAGCCTTTCTTCCTGTCATCAGCTTCCAGACACCTCCATGGGTCTTTGAGAAGGAATGGGTGAGTGCCACAAGGGCGGGTCCTCGGCCCCATCCGGGTTTTAGCTTTCAGTTTCTTTTCCGTTGTGGTCAGAAAATAGGGAATAAGTTGGAGCCAAGTGGGTCATACAATAAGAAAGACTACATTTTCAGGAAGCATAACTGGACGCAATATGTTGGCCATTGAGAGTTAAATGCCTCGGAATTAAAGATGGTTTCTATTACACTCCTAACATAACATTGAAAACATAATAGTCATTCACTCCATGGTGTACCATGAGAAAGTCCTCCTCGAAATACTACCTAAATACACATTAGAATATCCAATCCCAAGCACTGATATATTTGAGCCCTTAGAGCCCAGTTTGAGTTTAGGACCGGCACAGAGCATCCTCCAGGTGGCCGTTTTTCTTGCATTTCATGGCGTAATTGCTTGGACTTTCCCCAACATCACCTGTGGTTAAGGGTCCATCTGGTCTGCATTAGTGTCTCTTTTAAATTTATGACTTTCAATCTCAACTGTAATGAGAACCGCTTCACCAGGAATGATAATGAATCGCTGGATAAGAGAAAAAGAAAATTACAGGTTTCATTAGTGATATTACTTTACAGACTATAATGGTCATTGTATTTTTTGTTGGGTTTTTTTCCCCCTAATCTCTGGTAGGAGTAGAAATTTCAGTGTTTTTTGTTGCTAGAAATGTTCAAATAGTAGGAAGTTGAAGGACAGGTTTCGTTTTTTTTTCTCCTGGGAGTGTCGCGGTATTTTCACATGTGGCTTATTTCCAAGATAACATGTTTGGATTTGAGTTTATTGTGGGCTGTTTGTTTGTTAGCAAGATCTGGCAACACTAATGAGTCTGACATACCCTGTGATTTCTTGTACTGCACATGTTTAAATACGTTTCGTTTCCGCACACACTGCATAGAATTTACGTAAATGCGGTTACCACAACCTGAATTTTTCAAGGAATCAGTTTTATTGTAGAATATGACTATATATGACTTCAGGCTTCATAAAGAACAAGAAATCAGCAAGCATACAGTACTGTGTTCCACTAGTATTTTCACCAACAAAAAATGGTTTTAAGTTTTTTTTTCTTCATCTTGGAGACACAGTTCTTCTGGATTGAGTCTCTCTCAGTTTGTTCTGTTACTTCGGGTCATTCCAGACAGACTGGATGATGATCAGATCTCTGTGTGGAGCACTGGCTGTTGTCAGGCTCCTTGTACAGACAATAATCTCACTGCATTATTACAATTAAAGACTAAAATAATGTTTAAAAATGTAAACTGACTCTCTACCGCAAATGATAGAAATAACCTACTTAAACCCAATTTTTGTTGCTGAAAATACTAGGGGCCTAAGACTTTTGGACAGTACTGTATATTTTAATAGTAATTTGTAGAACTGAAATTGATGTTATTCTTAAAACAAATCTTGACCTCTTTCTGACTGCATACAGAATGTTTGATGGAAGTAGTTTTGCCCGATTAAAGAAAGTCCCAAAAAAATCAACTAAATTATTAATTCTCAAATCAGACTGACTCTGCATGGAAAGAAGTTGTAACATGTTCTGTTTCTGTGTTTCTGAGGAAAAAAGATTTGGAACGACACAATGGTGAATAAATGATGACAGCATTTGTGGCTGAATTATCCTTTTAATAACTCTAGGACGTCTATTTGAACAGTGATAAAATGGTATTGGAACATTTGTTGGTTTTGATTTTGGCTCATGGATATCATCTGGACAGTCTTAACCCTCTTAAATCATAGTTCATTAGTATTAATATTAAATGTGTTGATCATACTGAAAGGCTTTACTTGCCGTTATTTTCCATTCTCTTTGGATTATTGCCTTCTGCAGACTGTGTGTGTGTGTGTGTGTGCATACTAGCTTTGTGTGATTACCCAACACCCATTAGAGACCCAATGACTATGTTGGGTCTAAATAGGAGGAAAAGGGGAATGGAAGCCGCAGGCCTGTTTTCTCCATTTAAAATTAGGCTGAACTCAGGCAGTTATTCAAAATTCATCTCATGAAACTTTTTTTTTTCATCTAAAGAATACATTTTTTATGAACGTGGTTTTGCTTTGTTTCCGTCACCAGAGGCTGGCTAGGATGTTAACTGAAGGATATGACCTCTCAAGGAATGTTAGAAACGAACCACAGCAGAACTAGACGAGAACGGTGTTAAACAAAAGCTCACATCCTCTTTCATATAAGTTTGATTAAGTGTTCACTGACAGTTTCACCTTCTTTCTAGATCCTAAACCTCACCAGATTCTACGTTTCCAAGCACCATGACTTTGTCGTTCCCTTGATACTGAAATATGCAGAGGAATGGCAAGATACCGGAAACCCCATCTACCGGCCGCTGTGGTGGCTCAGTCCAAATGACCCAAACACGTTTACCATTGATGATGAGTTCCTCATTGGAAATAAGGTAAGCTGGTCATACAAAGGGGAGAGGTACAAGTCACTGTTTTTGTCAACTAATTGGCCCATTTAGGAGTAACCTGAGCTCCTCAAAAGCATGGTGACTGTGATTTTACCAAGTATAACCTATTCCTGAATCATTTGTTGGTTTTGAAACAATACAGGCCAAACATCCAGCCCTAACCTGAAATCAGTAGATTATATGTTTTCAGTGTTGATTTTCGCAATTAAAGTTCTGACGAAATGTTAGTTAATGAAGGGTTTTCGAAGCAAGAATTCCAGTACTCTTTCCCGCAAATTATGTGCTGATAATGAGGAAATTCCCACAAACATTTATTCACTATAGCATTGTGGGTCAATCATCATGAAATCTCTCTGAGGCTGTATGTTTCCTATGCTATTGTGTGTACGGTAAGCTTTTGCACAACTAAAATGACCCCATAACACTACCTAGCATGTAAAACCCAAAGTATACAGTACTTCAACAGTTTTTTACCTGAAACACTGAGCTGGTTTTGTTACAAAAACCTGGCAACCCTGGTGTATACATACAGTTGACGTGTAGTAGGCGATATACCGATAGACATGATTAACCGGTAGAAATTTGTCAACCGGTAGAGATTTTGGACTATCGTCTTAACCGCGGTTGAAAACACGTGACGTTGCACATAACGTAACCACGCAATAAACATTAACTTCGACAATGGAAGAAGCAGTGTTGCCAACTTTGCGACTGTTCAAACCCCCTTGGTGACATTTTTCCAAAAAAAGCGACAAGTGACTTCTTGGACAAACCTGACACACGCAAGCTCTTTTCCCAGTGCACACACACACCTCGGTGAAGCAGTGGTGAGTTCACTTATATGTGACGAAACCAACAAACAAGGAGATTGTAAATACAAAAGGTGCAACGTCGGTGGTGTTGAATTGCGATGGGTATAGGAAAAGTGATCCGAATGAGACAAACGTGATTTGCAAGGTATTTAGCTACCGATGGAATCTGGTATACTGTCAGGCTATAGTACCTGTTGTTCTCAGAAAAAAAACGCATTAACCTTACAATACATTGCAGTAAATAGAATAGTTGTTTTTTTACTTAAAATATTGCTGCAATTCAGTTTAAATAAAATTACATTAAACGAAAGTTTCTTTGTGTTTGATTTTTATTTGTGCATTTTCAGATACAAATTGCTATATTGTGATTATATATCGTTATCGAGGTAGAAAATTGCTTCTACCGTGATAGAAGATTTTGGTTATATCGCCCACCCCTAACATGTAGCTTTTCATAGCATACTATACTTGATTGCACGAGTGCTCAACATGTGCGCTCTTGAAAACTTCAAGACTTGAAAACTCTGAAAATACGTCTTTGTAATCTTCTTAACTTAAGGTGCATAACGCTTTGTCAATGCAGGTGTCTGTTGTTGTTGATGTTGCAGTCTCTACTATTTTATTGTTTTTATTCCATTTCGTAAAATTAGTATTTTCCTGTGAAACAGCATCTCACGTTGCCACCTTGTGGAACTAGTGGATTAGTGCAACACTTTAAATGCATGTTTATAAAAATCGAGTGGTGACCATAGTATATGTCATTTGTTTGCACATGCTTAGAAAATGTATATGCATTATAAACCATAGTTTTGCACTATTTTTGTAAGGGGCATGTTTAGGAGTGGGATAGTCATTCGTGATTTCATAACGAAAGATGCAACGTGACACTCATTATTTTTTACACCCGCTAGAGGGCGCTTACCTTTAAAATGTCAACTAACTACTGTTCTGATGACAAACTTTTCATCAAGCATTTTTGCAGGACAATAAATATGATTAAGAACCTCATGTAATACTTTCCTTAAATAGTAATTGTCACCTTGTTACTGAAACCAAATTGAAATCCTAACCTTCAACGATTAACAAAGATGCTGATGGAATCCTATTTGGCAAAATTGTGATCACCAAATCACACAATAGTTATATTTTATAGACTTTACTTATTTGTTTGAGCCGTTCGATTTCCAATCTAGCTAGGCTACATATTCAAATCTAGGCTTTCAATGTGATGCCTGTTATTGTATACTTGAAGTTTAAAGTTTTTTTTCTCTGTTTTTGTAGGTCCTTGTTGCTCCGGTTACTGAAAAAGGAGCTTTACAAAGAGACATATACCTCCCGGAGAGTGACTTTCAGTGGCAGGACACTAACAATGCTCAAGTGTTTGACGGAGGGACGTTTCTGGAAAGTTACCCAGTCAGCCTTGGGGACGTGGCGGTTTTTGTACGATCCTGAGGCTTATTTACCACTTTTTTCTATTTTTGACATTTTGTGCTGATCTCAAATTGCACTTTCCATAAAGACCATTATATGTGTCTCAAGGAATCTTGAGATTAGGTAGAAAGATAATTTGCACTTTAAAAATCAAAGTGGTTTATATTTTCTCATGATTTTTTTAGATCCCTCTTGATTTCTCCGCTACTTGTTAATTAATACTTTTTTCTTTTTTACTTTTTTTCTTCAGAATGCAGTTTACATTTAATAGATTCTTACAGCCTCTTAAATTGTTATCATGATATGGAGCTAGAAATCAAACCTTTTGCTTCAGTGGAATTTTATGAAGACCAAACAATCGAAAACAAATTGCAAAATTGAGAGACTCTACAAGGAAAAACCAATGCGCTAAATGGATGAAGATGAAAATACACTAAACTCATCTCATCTCAGGAGGGTTTTTACTTGAACTTTGCTGAATATTTGCTGTAGTTTTGTAATATTTTACCTGTACCTCAAGTTCTAATGGTGTCGTATATTTTTCGTCATGAACTGTGAGAGAAGCACTTACTGATAGAGATCACTCAAACTAAGGGCTTTTAGAGTGAATGGCACAATTATTGTTGTCTACAAAACAAGGATATTGAAGATCAATCATTAGTAGTAGAATATGAGCCAGTGTTAAACAAAATGTTCATAGCTGTACAGTCTTAGTTGAAATGCAACACACAACAAAGGACAAATTGTTATGGAGAGATATAATGCTGATTTTTAATAATTGTTTGTTTAGCTTCTTACATTTGACCAGATTAACCAATATGGTATTTGTAGATCTTAAGTAATTCATAGGACATTATTCAAGGTACAATTAGAGTTTTGTATTTATATCAATTCAGACTAAACTTGATCATTCATTACCTTAAGTTTAAAATTACTTTGATGACTGTAGTGACATTTGTACATTTTGTCATACTAATGTAGTTAATAGTTGTTATATATCTTGGGATTACGAATGTAGATTTTTTACAGCCTGAGGGCAAGAGTGGCCTGTAAAATTGTGGTTTAATGAGTCTGGGCAAAACACAGATAATTTGCTAGAGTTGATGTATGGCAAGCCGTTTTAACATTAATCTCAAACATAGTTTCATGGTACTTATTTCTTAGCTGCTAGTATCTATTCCATTAGATACTACTACGTACTTTTTGACTTCTAGTGCTTATTCTTTACATTCTAGTACCTTATTTAAAGATACTAGTACTTATTTATTAGATTCTAGTGTAAATTAAAATAAAAGTTTAAGAGCAGTAAAATTTTTATTTTACCAGTAATGTTTTTAATTAAACTTTACAATGGCATTTCTGATATGTCATAATATATAGTCATAATATATGTGACCCTGAATCACAAAACCAGTCTTAATTCACTGGGATATATTTATAGCAAAAATACATTGTATAGGTCAAAATTGTTTGTTTTTCTTTTTTGCCAAAAATCCTTAGGATAGTAAGTAAAAATCATGTTCCATGATTTAGTCAATTTCTTACCAAAAATATATTAAAACTTAATTTTTGATTAGTAATATGCATTGCTAAAATCTTCATTTGGCCAACTTTAAAGTGATTTTCTAGATTTTCAATCTAAATCTATATTTCTGCAAATTAACACTTACGACTGGTTTTGTTGTAAAAAGATACTAGTCGCTATTGGAATGTATACTACTCAGAACTGAATAGTTGAGATCTGAATGACTGAATGTGTATCTAGTAACTGTAGAATAGTAACTAGTTACTACTGAAATATGTTTTAATATATAATGAATAAGAACTATTATCTTTTAAAGGTTACTAGTACCTAATAGGCACTAGTCAATGGTAAAATGTTTTTAATTGCTTTACTAGTAACAGCAGAATACATACCAGTTACGATTGAAATAAGAAGTAGTCTCTTTAAAAGAAAGTTGCCACCTAAAAAATAAGCATAGGGTCTAAAGATAACTGAGAAACTGTTTAAAAAGTTACTAGTACCTAATGAATGAGCACTAGTCAATGGTAAAAATTTGAAAAGGGTGTTACTACCAACTACTGGTATCTAATAAATGAGAAACAGTCTAAAATATCCCTAGTACCAAATGAATAAGCAATAGTCAATGGTAGAAATGCGTTACTAGTAACAGTAGAATAGTTATTAGTTATGATTACAATAATTACTAGTATTTAAAGAATACTTACTAGCATTTATAAAAGGTTACTAGCACCTCTAAGTACTGTTAATTAACAAATAGTACTAGTAGCTAATGAATACACAGTAGTAACTAAAGAATAAGCACTAGTCGCTAATGAATAAGCACTAATAACTAAATAAGCACTAGTAGCTGAAAAATAACTACTAGCAAACGGAAAAAAAGAATTAGTAGCTAATGAAAAAGTACTAGTACTTAATGAAATAGTACTAGTAATAATAATAGATAGTAGTAGCAAAAACAATAAGTACTAGTAGCATTAAAATAGATGTGTTTTATGGGTTAAATGTTAATATGGCTTGCCATATGTGCTGCTACTTTCACTCTCATGCCTTGACAAGGTCCAAACTTGGAGTATTGGTCCCCGTGCTAAAACACTAAATCACAATCACCACCGTGTGAATCTACAGTGCAGAGAGAGAACGAGAACTTGATCAGTATCACCTGATACGTGTGGCCTACTGGGAATGTCCTCTTAATCCTCACTGTGATTTTGAATGTTTACTGTATCTGCAGGTTTCTCAGGTCAATGATATCAAATCCAAGAGAAAGAAAATGTCTTACGCCCCAGGACACTGTTCATGTCTTAATCTCTTGATGCTCTTTTCATTTGAGCATTTACAGAGAGGCTAATTGTGATGATCTTATGCAGAGTGGTGTTTCGGGAGCCTTTTGCTTGTATTTTATATTAAAATGCTGCGCTATAAAAACAATATACTGAAATGTTCCCTGCTGAGCAATCTTTCACTTATAATTTTTTTAGTAATCCAATCAGGTGCCACAAGCTAATCAGCAATATGCATATATCATATGACTGTGCCATTTTCTGTCTTCTGTCAATCTGCAATAAAGTTTACATTTTGTTACTATAGGAACCCATTGTTTGAAATCTTGCTTGGAAACTAAAGTTAAAAGATTAAAAGAAGCAAATAAGAAGGCATAAAGAAATTTAATACAATGTCATTTTAGGACCAGATTTGGAGAAGAAAAAAAAGTTTTTAATTTTTAATAAGGCAAGGACAGGTGTTATAAATTTGTAATGGATAATTTAATAGTATAGATGTTTTTATCAAATTATTTAAAATTATATATAAATATTTAAACATAGAATAATGGGAATTAATCACATTTAGATAAATGATGGTACTGAGCTTAAATGTTCTGAATCAAATATAATTTCTTAGTTTCTTCTTTTGATTTTGAACTTTAATCTTAAATACTTTCCTACTGTTACAGTGTGTGTAGACTGCATTGAAATAGAAATACATTAATCTATGGATGTGAGCTGTTTGACAGGGTGTTGGAATTCCCACCTTTGTCATTGTAGAAGCAGCCCCCATCTAAGACCCTTCAATAAATTGTAAGCCTATATAGTTTTATTGCTTGTGTGCACAGGGATATGTAAGCGAGCGCCCATGCTCCCACAGTATCAGTGGCTCTGATGACGATGAAAACCTGCACTAATTCCACTTAAACCCAATAAGAATTATTTATAGTAGCAGAAAGCATGCAGATGGAATCATATGGAAAACACATTCAGGGGCCCCAACCTTACCTTACACTGGCCCTATTCCATTACAGGCTTTTCTGGAGCCATGCAGCCACACACACACACAAAAAAATATTATTTATTTTATAAAATAGTATATATTTTTTGATTATCTTAGTATGTAATGCAATTATTTGTGATTTAGAAAATAAAGATTAATATTAGCCTCATTCAGCAGCACAAATAAGAAAATAAGTGTCTGCGTAAATTTTTTGTTAAAAAGCCACTATTATTTATTTTTTGTGTTTAATAGCAGAATTTGTGATAAAAACTACATTACCAATGAAGGTATAGAAAATTCCACCAATCAGAGATTCACAGTGAGTGAAGCTTTCCAAAACAGATATTTTGCTCACACTGTTCCCATGAAGCTCTCAAACTAATTAAACATTTGAATATATACATGAATACAACAAACAATGGCTTTTTTGTATTTCTTCATTGCAGTGCTTCATGGGATTGTAGTCGTTTTACAAATGAAAGTGTTTTTAAGGTTGATTAACCTCAAAATGAAAATTTGGCCATTAATCACTTACAATTGTGGTTCCAAATCCAAAAAATGCCAATACGGTAACATGACGTAGACGAATTGTTGAATAAAATGATTATTTTGTTAGTTTTGCTTTCTTTGCAAACAAAAGTATTCTTGTAGCTTCATAACGTTACAATTGAACCACTGATGGCAGATGGAGTATTCAGACAATGTCTGTCATGTGTATTTTACTTAGCAGTCAATGTGACAGTCACAAGCCTCCTGGTTTTCATCCAAAAAATCTTAAATTGTGTTGCAAAGATGAATTTTACAGGTTTGGAGCGATTAATGCTAAATTATTTGGGGTAGAGTAACTCTTTTCATGTTCTAGTTCAGCTCTTAGATGGTTGGCTTGGTTTATGCTCACAATAACTTTAAAATGCTTTTAGGAATAAAATGAATGGTGCCACCAAAAAGTGGGTAGGTACTAATATACTCTATTGATCATTAAACCAGGTAGCACCATCCTCAAAGTCACACCCTTGATTAAGCCAATGCTGCCTTTACACTTCTCAGAAAGATCAACCATCGGGTGGCTTACAGTTATTACAGAACAAACTATTTTAAGATACGCATTTTACCTTTAACCCTTTTAAATGTCACCCCCCAATTTTGACCATATATGTGAAAGTGCAATATCCTAACTACTGTAATTGCTATAATTCATAAATGCCTTGGATACAAACCTGAGGTTGGACTATTTTCAAGAACATTTTGTAAGACAATCTGCAGATTATTAAAAAAAAAAAAAAAAAAAGAAAGAAAGAAAGAAAGTGAGTTTCAATTTACTGCAAAATATGCACTGTACCAATTTTTCAATTTCATTTAAAAAAAGTATTTTACAAAATAATAATAAATCCACAATTGCTATAAAAGTAAAGCCTTGTGTCTAAATAAGTTATATTGCATATTTTAAGTTGATATTAGAAAATGTAGTTTCCTGTGAGATTTTATTTACGGCATTATACCGCAAACATGGCACCAGGTGCCATCCAAACTCCATTCATTTTTGAAGCAATTTTTGGGCACAAATGTCTACATTTGGCCATTATATTGCTTACATAACAAGATTAACATTTTTTACTCTAAAAGACTGTAGCACATTTTGTAAAACGACACTTGACTCCACCCACTATTACCATTTCCATGATAACACGATGTCCGTTTTAAAATGGTTTTCACAGGATGTATAGCTTTTAAGCTTTCAAATGATATATAATTTGTGACGATTAATAAAATATGTCGGAGTGCCAAGCGGCCTACAGGTGGACTGGTGACACTTATGAGGTGAAGTAATGGTTAACGAACAATACTCAAGTTTCACATGAAGCTCAATGAGTTCATCAGCTGAGTCACATTCATATACTGCCAACTCAATACAAATGTCTTTGGGCTTCACAGCTGCACACAAACCACACTTGTTGGGAAATTGGGGTTCAGGCTAATTTTAGAAAGGTTTAAAGTGTCAAAAAGCATTCGTAGTGTGGAAGTGTACTGTGTGGTTTCTGATAACAATCGAGGTGCGGTTAGGTTGTGTTTTAAAAAACAGCATGCGATAGACCAAGACTAAACAATACTTCTCTCACATTAAGGGTGTAAACTCAACTGCATGGATACTACAGAACGATGGAACTATCAAATGAACAATAGGCTACACCGAGAACAACAACATACAGTAACGCTACACACTGCTCAATTTTTGACATCTTTAAAGCAGGATCAATTCTGATTGGCTGTCAATCATTTTACTGTTCATCAGCTGAAAGAAAAATCATTATGAAAGTGATTCCAACCCTATGAATTGTCAGTTCAGTTATTGGTGTGGACTCTACTCTGTTGTTATTATTATAGTTACTGTTCTTGGAGCGTACAGGCCTGTCCGAATGACTGCAGCTGTTTTTATGTTAAAAATAAGGTGGATAGAGGACTGTTATCTTCATTTCATGTCATGACTCTTCACAAAACACTATTTATTTCTTAATGTGTAATACTTTTTAAATGTGTGTGTTTTGGGTATGTTTACAGTTGGTGTAGGTTCGAGTAGGACGATAAAACATATGGTTTGTACAGTATAAAACACATTCAGTGTTCCCACAAGGATAGTAAACCTGATGCACGTGTGTGTGAATGTAGAACATCCCATCTCCAAGCTGAAAGTGTCGATGGGGGTCTTAGCAGACAGGAACGCGACCTCCGAAATACAAGCTGCAGTGGAAATGAGTTAGTGAATCCATGTCTTCATTGGGAATACCGCTGTAAAAATGTGTGCACTTCCTGTTTTGCCCTTCTGAGATATCTGTCACCCTGCAATGGTTTTAAGGGTCTACTCGATATATCCGAGGACCAAACAGAATCACTCCCTGCTGGGGTTGTGTAACTGTCTATGCCTTAGGATGTACCGTAATAGGACTGCTTCTACACCATTGGTCTCAAAATCAATTCCTGGATGAGCTACTGTATGCACAGTTTATCTCCAACCAGCTCCAAATCACACCTGCTTGCAGCTTTCTAGTGATCCTAAAGACCTTGATGAGCTGGATCAGGTGTGTTTGATTAGGGTCGGAGCAAAACTCTGCAGAGCT
>JAUCMT010000059.1:15348263-15368276 GCA_032357475.1 Enteromius thamalakanensis
AAACATTGCCTGCTATACGGTATTATGAGCACTTCCTAAGTTGCTTTAGCCTCTTTAGGACTAATTGCTTGCTGTTTCCCCACTTGTACGTCGCTTTGGATAAAAGCGTCTGCTAAATGAGTAAATGTAAATCTGTTTTCCTTTTGCGGAAATGATTTACTGCGTGCGCCAGCATCAAATAAGGCACTGAAATCCACGTTTTTGATTCAGTTTGGTTCGGTAACTACCGGTTACTTACGTACCGGTGCTATAATGGTACTGGGTTTCGGTACCCAACCCCATTCACAGTAGGTATGGTGTTCTTTGGATGAAACTCAGCATTCCTTCTCCTCCGAACACGACAAGTTAAGTTTTTACCAATAAAGTTCTATTTTGGTTTCATCTGAACATATACCATCCTCCCTATCCCCCTCTGGATCATCCAAATGCTCTCTAGCAAATTCAGACAGGCCTGGTTTAAGCAGGGGGACACGTCTGGCTCTGCAGGATTTGAGTCCCTGGCGGCACAGTGTGTTACTGATGGTAGCCTATGTTACTTTGATCCCAGCTCTCTGCAGGTCATTCACTAGGTGAGATTTTGCGTGGAGCCCTAGATTGATGGAGATTATCAGTGGTCTTGTATGTCTTCCACTTTCTAATAATTGCTCCCACAGTGGATTTCTTCACACCAAGCTGCTGTCCTATTGCAGATTCAGTCTTCCCAGCCTGGTGCAGGTCTACAGTTTACTTTCTGGTGTCCTTTGACAGCTCTTTGGTCTCGGCCATAGTGGAGTTTGGAGTGTGACTGTATGAGGTACTTTTTTTACTGATAACGAGTTCAAACAGACGCCATTAATACAGGTAACAAGTGAAGGACCGAGGAGCCTCTTAAAGAAGTTGTTACAGGTCTGTGAAATCTGGCTTGCGTGTAGGTGACCAAATACTTATTTTACTGAGGAATTTACCAATTAATCCTTTTTTTTTTTTCTCATTTTGTCTCATAGTTGAGGTAAACCTATGATGAAAATGATAGGCCTCTCTCATCTTTTTAAGTGGGAGAACTTGCACAATTGGTGGCTGACTAAATACTTTTTTGCCCTACTGTATACTACATAAATTTTATAATTTTATGCACAAAATAAGCTCATTCAAAATTTGATGCCTGCTACAGGTCTCAAAAAAGTTGACAGCAAAAAATTGAAAAAGCAAGAAATTTTGAAAAAAATTCAGCTGGGAGAACATCTAGCAACTAATTTAAGGTAATTGACGTCTGTTCTGTAACTGAGGGATGTCTTAGAGAGGCAGAGTCTTCAAGACACAATTATTAATTGCGTATAATTAAGTAGAATAAAAACTTTCTTAGATGATAAAAACATCAACAATACCTGTCTTCTGAACTTACTGTACTACTAGAGAATATTTACTATGATAAAAGTATTTTGCAACCAAACCGCAGCTGAAAAAATATGAAAGCAGATCAACCAGGAGGATGCAACAATCGAATTTAGAATTGAACAAACAAATGAAAGTGTGAAAATGACATTTAAGACGAAACTTCTCAACTCCCACTCACTAAATGAACCTTATAGGTGAAGTGTGTAATTATTTTAATGTCAAAATAAATATTAAGTGGTCAAGCATGTACATTTCTGACTTAATAGTGTGCAGTAGTTGGGTTTTGAAAGTAAAATGTCATTTATTTTCTCCGTTCATTCATTTTACAGATTTTTATTTAGTTTTTAGTTTTTTTAAGAATTTTTCCAGTTTTGTTGAATCCATTGGTTTACATTATTTCTACTCCTGTTTTAGTAGAGTTTTTAGCAATGAGCAGATCACGCCAAACAGGCGCTGAGCTCCATCCACTCTTATGAGGAACCTCAAATTACAAAGTCACACAAGACGCATAAATATTGCCAAATGCATATTCATATTTTGGTGTAAATTTTAAATTTTGGATGCCCTCTAATTGTCGACTAACCGCTTGTCGACAAAAAGAGGCGATTTCTTCTTGAACCAGTGTGACTAAATAAGTGGGAAGGCATTAATACACTCTGTAGTGGAATTTAGGGGCGAGGCTAATTTGCAACCAATTGCTGATGTGGGCGGAGTCAAAACCAGTTCGGAAAAGTTAGATGTGCTATTATGGTTGATGCAACTACTGTTGCAGAAATTACACACTTCACTTTTAACAAACAAAGCATGCATTTATTAACCAAACCATCATCAGCCAAATCATTACTGCCTGTTGTGCAGTGCCTGAAATAATATTAATAATTCTCATTTTGTCTTTTTTATTTCTGCCATGTTGTTCCTACAGAAAGACCCTCCTCCCACAGAGTGCAAACAGCAGTAAGACTGGTGAACAGATAGCCACAGCACAACTCGGCTGTCCGTCAGACAACTAGACGATGTGGACGCAGGCCTCATTTCTTCGTGGACTCGCCGCGCTAATGCAATAGGAAACCAAACGCTGTTTAGAAAATGCATGTTTTTTTAGTTTTTTGTTTGTTTCTCTACTGTTTACTTTTACAGAGATGACCTCAGTATTCTCATTTATAAGTCGTGTGATTTTTTTTTTTTTTCTTTGCGTTTAAAAATGCAACTCTCAAAATAATGTATAAAGACGTATGATTTCTTTTTATTTTCTATATTCGAAACATTAGAGCTGGTATGCAAGAGGGTTTAGCAAAGATGCTACATGTGTTTTGAATTCTTAACGTCCATATGCAACCAAGGCCATTTTTACAACATAGCAGGTTTTTGGACACTCCCCAGATGATACGAGCTCCCAGGCGTCGTCCAGTGTAGCATTACTCAGGGTTTCTTTTGCCAACAAAATGAACCTGCTTTCTTCACGAATCTGACATAACTTAAATTTACGATATAGCTGTTACAATGTAGTTACGAAAGTGTTTTGATGTGGATCGTCCTGCTCAATGGTAGGCGAAAGGTGTGGATTGTGGTGATTAGAATATTCGTCTGCAGGGTTGGGCGTCATTGAATTTCCCATCCCTGCGTGACGTAACTCATATCCATGCCATGCACGTTGACATGGGATTTCAATCGTATTTTCTTTCGCCATGTGGTAATGTGTCAAGTTGCTTGCATTCATGCATAGGATTGCATCAGTATTGGGAATGTTAACGAACAGATCTTAAAGCCATTGCAGGGTTACTCTCCGTTTGAACTGTGTGCGAGCCGTAGCCTTATCTGGAACTTCTTTGGTTTGTAATGCAGCATTGTTTCCATTTTGTACAAAATAGACAAAAAGATTCTATTAAATGTTGTGCGACATGATGCCGCAAAGTCTTGCTCTTTTGTTGCTGTTGTGTGAAATCTGAAGGTACTCACATGATGATAAAACGGGAAGAATTGAGCCATTTATAAGAACCGAATATCACAGAAACTGGCAGATAAGCCATCAGTAACTAATCACAGAGAACACAGCAAATATCAACCCACACTTCAGAATGATGGCTTCGGGTTTTGTGCAGTTAAATATGGTTCACATTTCACTCAGTAAAAAAGAAGTTTCGTTGAACATGACATTTCTATTGTCCACACCTCATTAGTCTCATTTTACACCTCATTCTGTCTTGTTTTAAAAGAAATATAATGTTAGAAATGACCGTGGAAGGCTATAATTATTCGGAGAGCATAATTAGGTGGAAATTAGAGTGGGAAACCGATCCCCACCGAACCAGATTCCAGAAAAGCGTCAGCTATGTGAGGAATCTCAACACTGAGACTGCTTCACCAATGTGAGGCTGCTTTGTGTGAAATACTTGCTTGGCATTCTCTTACTACTTTCTCAAGTGTGTAATCCGCTGGTTTAGATTCCAGAAAGCCAGATCGGTTCTGTATGGGATCATTCCCACTTTTGCACCTCCCGCTCTGGTTTCTGTCACGAGTTCGGAGATGTTGTTCAAACTTATCATGAAATCTTGCTATACTTCAATAACGGAATGAATAGAATTTGTCTCCTGGTTTTTTTTTATCGTGATGGCACGGTTGGAATGGCATAATTGTCATTCTAGTTCTGTGATGCTGAAAGGCATGAAAGCGATTACAAAGAATTCTCACGATGTGGAATGCAAACATAAAAATGTCTCTGAATGTCTACAAATTTGACAAATTATGTAAACCCAGCCTAGAACTAATGGCTTTTATTTTTGTGACACTTCTATTTTTAGACAATGCTGCATTTATGATGGCATTTTTGTGATGCTTCCTCCACACCAATAGGTGCCAGTATAAAGTTCAAAACAATAAAATTTACATATTACAATTTTATGGGGGTAATAATGTTGAATTGTTTTTTGTGAGTGGTTGTTTAGGAAAGCATATTTTGCAGGTTGAACGAGCTTTTAGCACACAACCGCAAAAACTCCATGAAGTAGTGCTTTGCAGTACACTAATTGTACAATAATTTTTTTTATAGCTACAGATTATAACAGACTGAACAACTGCATATGAAGACAGAACAAAGAATCTGTTATCTAATGTGTTCTGCGGTCTTAGAGAAAGTTCTAACAACCCCACAGTTTCAAATGTCATGTCCATTTTGGTCTCGGTTCCCTCCCGTTGCATGCATGTAAACACTCTTTCTTTCTCACCATCTTGATTTCTCTTAAATTATATTGTCACTTTCACTGTCCTGGCACGTTCCACATATAGGTTGTATCTTAAAATTATGTGATATAACTTTTCAGTACAAGAAGGTGTCTTCAGAACTGCTGAGCTGTTTTATTTCATGGGGTTGAACTTTTTTACAGTCCAGTTACAAAATTTAGAAACATCAGTTTAAAACTCTGATTTGTGCCTTCTTTAAGATAAAATCATTAACTTAATCATTAATCATTAAGTTTCTCATATATTTTTGATCACTTGTCTTTCAAAACCTTTTAAAATAGGGCTGAATCACTGCATGCGTAGAATTTGTCTGAAGATTCTTCAGATTATTAGCTTGTATTTTGTTTTCTTAATGTGTATATATATATATATATATATATATATACAGTGGGTATGGAAAGTATTCAGACCCCCTTAACTTTTTCACTCTGTTATATTGCAGCCATTTGCTAAATCATTTAAGTTATTTTTTCCCTCATTAATGTACACACAGCACCCCATATTGACAGAAAAACACAAAATTGTTGACATCTTTGCAGATTTATTAAAAATTAAAAACTGAATCATCACATGGTCTTAAGTATTCAGACCCTTTGCTCAGTATTTAGTAGAAGCACCCTTTTGATCAAATACAGCCATAAATCTTTTTGGGAAAGATGCAACAAGTTTTTCACACCTGGATTTGGGGATCTTCTGCCATTCCTCCTTTCAGATCCTCTCCAGTTCTGTCAGGTTGGATGGTAAACGTTGGTGGACAACCATTTTTAGCTCTCTCCAGAGATGCTTAATTAGGTTTAAGTCAGGGCTCAGTCAGTTGTTGTGAAGCCACTCCTTCATTATTTTAGCTGTGTGCTTAGGGTCATTGTTTGTTTGAAGGTAAACCTTCAGCCCAGTCTGAGGTCCTGAGCACTCTGGAGAAGGATTTGGTCCAGGATATCCCTGTACTTCATCTTTCCCTCGATTGCAACCAGTCGTCCTGTCCCTGCAGCTGAAGAACACCCTCACAGTATGATGCTACCACCACCATGCTTCACTGTTGGGACTGTATTGAGCAGGTGATGAGCAGTGCCTGGTTTTCTCCACACATACCGCTTAGAATTAAGGCCAAAAAGTTCTATCTTGTTCTCATCAGACCAGAGAATCTTATTTCTCACCATCTTGGAGTCCTTGAGTTGTTTTTTTAGCAAAATCCATGCAGGCTTTCATGTGTCTTGCACTAAGGAGAGTCTTCCGTCGGGCCACTCTGCCATAAAACCTCGGCTGGTGGACGGCTGCAGTGATGGTTGACGTTGTACAACTTTCTCCCATTTCCCGACTGCATCTCTGGAGCTCATCCACAATGATCCTTGGGTTCTTCTTTATACCTCTCTCACCAAGGCTCTTCTCCCCCGATAGCTCAGTTTGTCTGGACGGCTCAGCTCTAGGAAGGGTTCTGGTCGTTCCAAACGTCTTCCATTTAAGTATTACGGAGGCCACTGTGCTCTTAGGACTCTTCAGTGCAGCAGAAATGTTTTTATAACCTTGGCCAGATCTGTGCCTTGCCACAATTCTGTCTCTGAGCTCATCAGGCAGTTCCTTTGTCTTCATGATTCTCATGTGATAACAGGGTTGATTTAAACAAGTTAAAATCTTTGATTAAAATCTCTTGATTTTTCTAAGTCGATTAGCACCACTTCAAACCAAAACTCAAGAGCTTCAAGTCTTCAAGTCCTAAATCATTCGCTAAAGTCACACTTGACAGTGACCTTACATTCTCCCCCAGCTACCCTTGTAGTCATACTGCCTTTGCCCTTTTATGGCTGCCCGGTTTGCTTGACCAGCCCTCACTGAAACCACAGAAACTCTTGTGTGAGGTCCTTTAATGTCCTGCAGCGGAAACAACCACCACTTAGACCTCAACAGAAGAGAGAATTGTGTGTTGTCTCGGATGGGCAGCCTTAAAATAAGTGCTTTATTGTAACATGTAGATGTCTGATAATACAAGAAGGCGCCATATCTCCAACTGCACTAAATGACTGCACTGTAATACAGAAAGCAATGAAGAACTGCTATTAAGATCTCTGATATGGAAAATTATAAACCAGTTATTCATTTTGTCTCCATCTGGTAGTTCTGGTACGTAAATCCACATCCCATCGTATTACCGCACACAGCTGCCTCGGATGACGCTGTTTTATCTCTGCTGACAGTTACCATCACTGGGTATAAAAATACATTAGTACTGTGTACAGACAGCAGTTCCCGCAGATTTAAACACAGCAAAACTCTGTCTGATTATTTCTAGAGCTTTTTGGTCTCCATCCAGGGCTATATTAATGCAGAGGCTTACCTGGGATTAAGCCTAGGGCCCATAGGCATAGGCGTATGACATATTGAGATTGATTACCACAGTTTACAATGTATTGGCTACAGAGGCCAATTTAGACTTTTTTACTCTTAATGAAGGTTCTTTATTGTCATCTTGTACGATGTAGGCTCCTTAACATCCTCCTTAAAACCCACTTTGTGTATGAAGAGGTATCATATCGATCACAAATACAGGACCCACAGGCTCTGTACTAGGACCGTTTACATGTTACCCTTAGCAGGTATTATCAGGAAAGACTGTGTTAGATTTCAGTGTCATAGATTTCTTCATGTTCATGGGAAACATACCAATTTGGAAAACTAACACAGTGCATAGTTAATATAAAAATCTGGATGAAAAGTTATTTTTTACTGCTAAATAAAAACAGAGGTGTTGATTATCAGATCTAAACCAAACTAAAACACTAGGTTTACACGTTTAACAAAACAAACTTCGGCTGGTCCAAAATGCAGCAGCTAGAGTTCTTACTAGAACCAGGAAGTATGACCATCTTAGCCCGCTTCTGTCAACAATGCGCTGTCTCCCTATAAAACACTGCCAGACAGAACCAGGGACACTTTCATTAAACACAATGTACTTGTTACATCGTAAGAGGAGTGACAGCTATTCTAGTATGTTTCGTTCTTTCTGAGGTCACTTCAGCCACCAGACCCAGTCCGTATCCAGCCCATATGATGGATCAGGACCTAGAGATGATCTCTACAGTCCTGAATGTCAGAATGTCACAACTAGATGAGCCACAGAGACAGATCCCCAGTGTAGACCTTGCCACGGGAACCAGTTCTCTGCCCAATATAACTGCTGCAACACTTACTTTCTGCTATATTTTTGACTTGATTGCACTGATACTTAAACTGAATTAGACATTAAAACTACATTTGTTGTACGATGACACCACTGAATCTAATGATGAACAGCCTTTAACTGAAAATTGAATTTTTACTGTTGTCCTTTTGCAATATTGACACACTATTTTCCTAATATGATACAGTAAAGCTGCTTTGACGCAATCTAGTCCTGTTTTTTGTTATGGACAAAAACAGCAGAAACATCTTTCAAATGATCAACTTTTGTGTTTTGCAAAATATCATGCAGTCACTGAGCACTGTTCTTCCAAAACATCCTCCATGTCCTGCAGATTCTTTAGTTTTCCAGCATCTTTTGCATATTTTAACTCTTTCCAACAGTCACAGTGATTTTGAGATCCATCTTTTCACACTGAGAACAGGTTAGGGACTTAAACACAACTATTTAAAAAGGTTCAGACATTCCCTGATGCTCCAGAAGGAAACGAGATGCATTACGAGTCGTTGGGTGAAAACATTTCTCAAATTGTCTTCAGGAAACATGCAATTATCTTCTGTTGCTTCTGAAGAGCAGTATAATGTGGAACAAAATAGATTTTCAACAAAATAAGAAAACTTTAAACATTTTTAGCCCTGGCTCTTAGTGACATTTTGTTTAAAACTAGTTTCGAGAGGAGTGCACTGCATTATGTAATCAATCTCCTCATCCACCTGCCCAATCAGATCCTTTCTACCCAACTATAAATACACCTGTTTCCTTCCCTTCCGCATCTCGTCTTTTGTGCATCCCTCCTCCACCCCTTCACTGCCTGTTTTCTCGTGCTTTCCCTACTTAGGGGGCACGAGGTGGACGCCGAGCTCTGTCATCGCCAGGGTTCAAATCACTTGGGCTGCCGTCCTCCCGACTCGCCCCACGGACAGCGCGGAGGAAGCGCGAACTTGTGAAATGCATCTTGTTTTCTTGAACACTGACGTAGTATTAAGAACCTTTTGAGGGGGTTTATTTTAATAATTTTTGCTTTTTTTTGTTGTTGTTGTATTGTGGACTATATGTAAATGTCTTTTGTGTAACAATATCTTACCCAGGACAGTACTCATTTAAAAAATGACATGCGTTTTGTAATTTCTCCTATTTTGTTAAGATTTTTCACAGATTCTGCAAGGGGTTCACATACTTTTTTTTGCAACTATATATATATATATTAAGATTCCCACAAATAGAGTATTAGGACAAATATAATTAAATAGCCTTATATAATATCTGTACACACTTACTCACTTCATGAGTCAGTTGGTAATGTTAATTAATTAATGAAAACGTCAGGGTTTACTGTGCTCATTTTAAAACAATAGAGAAGTATTACTTGCTTGACATGCTCTATAGCAACTTACAATAAAACTCACGGAGCAGGCCTTTAAGGCTTAACCAGTGATTAACTGTCTTCCACAATCTACTCCATAAATCACTGTCACCTGGTAATCAGATGGCCAACAGTTTCACCAATTCATGTTTATTTAACCATCCTGCAATGTCATTGCATACTTTGCATCTCACACAGCGAAGAGCAAAGCTTGTTTGGATTGTGGAAAAGTAAAACTGAGATTCAGAGAGATAAAAAGGCTAAACATAAGCATATGCTGTCAGTGTAAATTCTGTTGATACTGCTGCACACAACTCAAATGATCTCTTTTAATACTAACGATAAGTTCTTTGATTGTTTTTAGTGATTTTACAGACTTTGCAAGGTAAATTATAGTCATATTTTGCTCAGGATACTGAGGCGCACACACTTAAATCTTTCTGTAAGTTACAGTGAGTGTGAATGAAATGAATGAGGTTTGTGTGAAGGGTGTAGCAGATTTTATCTGATTCATGCTTGAGTCTTTAAGCAGCCTTTAAGCAGGTTAATGCTAACACTTAGTCGCAAATGGAGACATTTCCTTTTTCTGATCACTATTTTGCATATTAAGAAAAAAGATGTTTCTTATTCAACTGGTTTTCCAATAACAACATCATGCATACATAGATGCAAGTTTGGGAATGGTATTACAGATCTAGATTGACAAGTAAAAGGCATTTTGTTTTCCCAGGTAAACGTTAAGAGACTATGTTTTAACACTCACTTTTAAAATATTACAGAGTTTCAGTGAATCAAAACTGATTTTACAAAATTCAGTGTAATGACAGACTCTTAATGCAAAATTCTGTGTTCGTGTCACAGAATCTGCGAAAATTCTCATTTTATATAAATGTATACTTTCATTGTAGCACCTCACCTTTATCCTAAACCTTCCCACTTCTGAACAATATAAAACACACACAGACAATATAAGCAGTCACTTGGTCATTACACAGAATTCTGTGAGAGCAGGTTGATGAATCATGTCTTGTATAATAAAAGCATGTTGAGCAGCAAGTTTTTAGACTATGATCCAAGTTAACCAGTTATTGTGCTGTTAAAGCATCTACAATCAACAAGATTACAGTTTTGATTTAGAACTGTGCTTCGGGCATTGCTACAATATTGAGAGTAATTGCCAACATTATATTTGTTGATATTTTTTAATTAGAAGAGAAATTTAACTTGTGTGTCAGAATGAGATCCTCAAGCATTGTGTTCTTCTTATGAGGAAAATTTAGGGCTAATTTCTAGCAGGGTGCCTCCAAAAAAAAGTCGCCTATGTGAACTTGATAGCTTTTTTGAGATATAATTCTCATGTCTGTGTGTCAAGTATTCACTGAGTTTTCGTTAATTTTAGTGAAATGTTTTGGGGATATATTCGAATGCAGAAAGTGCACCCTTTTTTCCCTTTATTTTACAAAAACACAATGTTTAGTTGACATTGCGATTGCATACATATAAAAGTAGACATTTTAAAGTTTTAAATGTATTACAGATTTCATGTATTCCTCTTATCTGTACGATAAAAATTATACAACATTTTTAGTGATTTTCGCTTTTATCAGGAAAAAATGCAAGATGGCCAGAAGTCACTGACGTGCTTGAACCATTCACAAAAAATATCTGTGGTGACAAGTGTGTCAACTGATTCATTCACAATGTGTCATTCACAACCTTAACAAATGTTAAAAATGTCAATAATAATGTTTTCCTTACTAAGCAGATATACTACTCATCATAAGTTTATCACCTCAAAAAAGATGTCAAAGATGACAACATGTCCGCTCTCGTATAGCCCACTTTATTCCAGTTCAATTAATAAACTACAAATTTGTTCAACAAAGGACGTATTTGTTCAGTAGGTCCAACCAATGAAATACTTTCTTAACAATGTACACTATAAAAAATAATGTAGTCTTTGCAAAAAAACATACAAATTGGCAGCTGTAGTTGCCAGAATAATCTTTTAAAGCACATTTCCAGCCAAAAACTGTAGTTTACAAACAAGAACATTTGAATGCAAACTAGTACATTCATCAACGCACAATTTATGTGCTATTTATATCTATTTTGTACATTTAACATAACGACAACCACCATAATAATGCAGTTGGTAAAAGAGAAATGCACCTGAAGACTCAAAGCTCATCCAACCTGATCTCACGGCAATTCGTAGATATTTTACCAATATGCCAATTCATATGAATTTGTACGAATGACCTAAACATAACCCCGCTCCTATACCTACCCATCACATGGTTTTAGACAAATCGTACAAAATCGTATGAGTGAGGTCTTACAATTTAGTACGAATTGGCACAAATTTGGCACCTCAAGCTGAAGTATACACTAACATATAGAAGAGTCATTCACACAAACACTAAACACCATCATGGTAACACATGACACTTAAATAATGCAATAAACAATCATTAAACAACAGAAGCTGTAACATATAGCCCGAATGTACATAACTGATAATAAAAACTATTAAAAAACATGATTATTTAAGTGAAAGTGTCACGCAAGGAATTCTTGGAATAAAAGTTTACAGTTTTTTACTGTAAATGATACAGCATTTTACTGTAAAATGAAATTAAATGTTAAATGTAAAAACCTACAGTATTTACAGTTTGTTTTTGTTTTTTTTAACAAATCTTTACAGTTAAAATTGCTCTTTTTTTTTTTTTAGTGTGTCAAAAAAGCTGTTATCATTTATTCAGGCATTTGTCTGGATTTTTATGATCACCCAGTGACTTGTTTATGGAGTCCTGTATGGAATTAGGTTTATATTAAGAGCTATCAGGCTTTGTTATGGCACTTGGCTTCTTGACTCGTGTGTGTCAGCACTTCTCATCCCTATGCATTGTTTCACAATAGTTTCTCATGCCTCCCTTGGACGTTTGTGCCATTTGTTCTTTTTCCCACGATACGGCTGCACTTGCTCTGGCTTCGTCAGACCTGGCTTATCTGAACAATGCTTCAAATAACTACGGGACTCAGTGCTGTATGTTCTGACCAAGAGGGCTACGTACGTTTATGAGTGTGAGGAAAGAGCCCAAGCGTTTTTGTGAGAGATCAAGCCTGGAGATCAAGATGCCAAAAATAGTTGCCCCAAACAATTGGAGAGGAGAGCTCTTGACAGAGATAGGGCTTTGACAGGCGAGGAATCCTGCTTGAGAAGCGTCAGTTAACAGCTGCAGTGTTGTTGTGGCACTGTGGTGCTCAGGCCTTTCTTTCGAATAACCTACACCAGGGGTCACCACGTTCTGTCCTGGAGGGCCGGTGTCCCTGCAGAGTTTAGCTCCAACCCTAATCAAACACACCTGAAGCTGCTAATTAAGGTCTAACCAGGTATACTTGAAACTTCCAGACAGGTGCATTGAGGCAAGCGAGAAATAAACTCTGCAGGACACCGGCCCGCCAGGATCAAGTTTGATAACCCCTGGGCTATGATTTTATTATTATGGCTAAAGTGTGATTGATTTAATGGTCTCGAGCATCCAGAAATAACATGAAATAAAATTATTACTAGGATAAAACAGTGGCTAATTTTGGTTAGGGTTGCAATGTCCACATTTTTGTTAAAGAAATTAAATGAGCAAGCAGTAAATGTTTCACAGAATTATGAACGTCTTACCTGAAATTGATGCACTGGCTTCATTTCTGGCTTTTTTATTTTATACAATATATTCTACAGGCCTACACTGAGGTGACTTACCTACCTCAAATCCTTGACTTTTTAGAAAATCTACCATCATTTTTAATTCTGCTCCCAAATGGTCCCTTAAACAGACTGAACTCTATAAATATTCTTCAATGCAAAACATTGAAGACGAGCGGTTTCCTCTTAAAAGCTGTTTGTTTTCTAGTCTCCTTTCCATTAGTATTACTTTTCCTGTCTGAAGGTAGGCTTGACGTCTAGTCTTTATATAATTACAAATGTGATCGTCCATTCACTTAACTCCAAAGCAGCATAAATGTTACAAAAATTGCAGTTTTAAAGCATGACAGGCATTTTTAGAAAAATCTGTAACAATGTTTAACATTTTGCCTAAATGTTTTATTGCAAAAAGGGAGTTGTATTAGACTAAGGGGCTACTTGCCATAAAATGAAATAATAAGACTCAAAATATTGAACTGGCATTTGCCACTTGTCCCTTAAAATACAGAATCGTCCCATATTTAAAGGTAAAGCGATGCGGGAACACATTTACATAAACATAAGATTTTGCACTGTTTATAATAATAATTATAATTAAATCAACACTCATATTAGCTTCTCTAATACTTATGTGATAGCATTTTGCCATCTTTTGTGTTGTTTCTGCTTTGATGTGATGTAAACAACAGATCCACGTTGCACAGCTGACACAGAACAGCATACATCGCTTACGTTCAGTGGATACTCTCCAAAATGGTGCCAGAGTGACCATTTGTGACAAACTGTTAAATAAAGTCATTGTTTTTGTTCTCTTTTCACAGAAAAGTATTCTCAAATATTTAAATTAAAAATTACTTAAATTATTAATATACATGAACGAAGGTCTTATGGGTTTGGGTGAGTAATGTTCATTTTGTGGTTAACTAATCATGACTAGAAGACTAATGAACAACTCAGGGACATGCAATTATAGGGGAATATTACATTTATTTTAAATTATTAATATAACCAACTGTAAACAGGAATACAAAAATTATTTGTATAATCAGTCATTTGTAAAACGGAAGCCTACTACATGCAAACTTTCTTGGTGTGCTCTAAATTCTCCTGTGCAGTAAGCGCCTCTCTCTTGTGTGCAGTTTTCTTATTTTTATTCTCTGTAGTCTGTTCTTCTGTCTCCACAAAACCCTTCAAACACAAGAGAGAAGACAAACAGTGCCATCAGACTGAAGTGATGAAGAAACACCTGCTCCCTCAGGTGTCTGATGATGTGTAATGGCAGTGAATGAAATGTTGGACTTAAAGGGTTAGTTGACCCAAAAAATACAAATTCTGTCATTAATTACTCACCTTCATGTCGTTCCAAACCCATAACACCTTCGTTCATCTTCAGAACACAAATTAAGATATTTTTGATGAAATCAGAGTCATCTGTCTCTCCATAAATAGCAACACAACTGAAATGATCCCAGAAAAACATCAGTAAAAGTCCATGTGACATCAGTGGATGAACTTTAGTTTTGCAATGCTAGGAGAGCACTTTTTTTGTGCCAAGCAAACAAAAAAATGTCTTCTCTCCTGACTTACTGTGCGTCTTCTGCCATTTTAGACAGTAGTACATCATATACTTTCCTCTAGATGTAAACCACCACAGATTACACTCATGCACATGCTTTCCCCTCCAACGTAATCAAGGCTGATTACATAAAATACGTTAAAGCTTGCGTATGCATAGCGCAAAACTAACGTTGAGCCACTGATGTCACATGGACTGTTTAACTGATGTTTTTACCACGTTTCTGGATCTGGGATCATTTCAGTTGTGTTGCTGTCTAAGGAGGGTCAGATGGCTCTCATTTCATCAAAAATATCTTAATTTGGGTCTTATGGGTTTGGAAAGACATGAGGGTGAGTAACTAATGACAGAATTTTCATTCTGGGTTGAACTAACCCTTTAACCATTACGAGTTTAAATATATGACAGTCTAGAGAAGCACAGATCTTACCTTGTTCTTCTGGATTGCATGCTCAGCCGTCCATTTCTTTGCCTTTTCTAGATAAAGTGGTTTGTTGTATTTAAACTCTGAGGACTGAAAAGCATGTCAGGTTTATTAGTTTTCAAGAGTGATCTGTGATCAGCAATTATGAATGCTTATTTTCTGAATTCTGACTGTATTTCACACAACTCAATATAAATTCTGAGAAAGAAAAGTCAAATTTGAGATCTTAACTAATCCCAATTATCTATTTTATTCTGTGACAGAAACCTCCATAGTTAATTGTCAGAATTAATTTTCTTCACAGCAAACATCTAATCCCAATTTAATCCACTGATTCAGCCAACGTTATGTCCAAACAAACAGATTTCAATCCCAGAATGCACCCTTGATCTTTAAAAACTGAGACAGCATATGTAGAACTCACTATATCAGCCATAAGTGGGTCGTCTGGGTTTGGTTCAGTCATCAGTAACTGTATGGAGGTAAGCACTGTAGAAATATTGAGCGATGGTCTCCAAGCTCCCTTTGAAACAAAATATATTTGAATATCAACACTTAACAGCTGACAATCACAACATATATGCATTATATATGTCTGCTATCAAAGTTAATATGACTACAAGGTGTTATACTTTCAAAACAGACAAAATGATAAAAAACATATTTAGCAAATTTAAATTAAGCCTATATTCGTCAAATTAAATTTGAGTTATCCATTTATTTAAACCTTCGGGGGCAGTTTCAGAGCATCAAGACAAATGCGTCCTGCATTATCGATGTTGGGGTGATAGATGGGTGTCATAAAACGCATCTTCGGAGGTTCAAACGGATACCTTCACACAGAGAGAAATAAAAAAAATAAAAACAGCTCTAACAAACATGGAAATTTGTTGTAGATGTACAGATTGGGAGAAACACATCATTTTTACAAACAAAACTACCAAAATCTGCTTACACATACACAATCTTTATTCACAATCTTAAAGCTGAATCGTAACATATAATGATTGCTGTTAATGGTGTTCTCTGATTGATTGCATCTACTGTGAATAACTGCATGATTTTTGCTAAATACAATGTAGAAACTTAACACTTTCCTTAAAGTTGCTTTGCAGCCATTTGTATCCTTAAAAAGTGCTACACAAATAAACTTAAATTAAATTGAGTATCATCAAGGGACTGTTTTAAATTAAAAATCAAAAGTCATAATGATGAACTTGTTTTTTTACATGCATGCAGCTTTCATTGATGGGCTGAAGCGTGGATCAATGGGAAATTTTATTAAAATACGGCGTTGTTTTTTCTACTAACGAGTAATCAAACAAATTACTGTTTCCCTATTGTCGGCGCTGTTTTGATTTCAGAAAATCAATTTGAGAAAACACAGACAACGTGATGAATATTCATGAACCCAGCAGCTCATCAATCCTACTGTGTTTTATTAAGTTAATTACTAGCAGAATTCATCTCACAATTTTGTTATCAGAAATGGTTTTTGGTTTTCCCCATTTTTTTCATAGAAAGACTAAATGACAATCTTAAGCACGACCACCTAAGTTCAGTCAACAAATATACACATTCATGGTTATTGTAATTACTAAACTCTATCATTTTACAATTCTGAATTAGTACAATGTCATATTATAATGCTATAAAAAAAATACTATGGCGATTCTATTCCCAAGGTGTCCATATGGAGTAAATAATATTTACAGTAATATATTGAATTGCATCTCTCACAGAAACATGGAAATTGTGTAGATAAGTGAAAATAATAATAATAGTTTATTCTATTTAGCGTAATATATTTATATTGAGGACATCCAAGTTATTTTACCTATTTAAGTTAGTTTTACTGGTAAATAGTTTTCCTGGTTAGTACTTTAATAATGATGTTACTCAGTTGCTATTTGTGACAAGTAACTAGTCACTATAGCTAATCACTTTTTTAAAGTAACGTGCCCAACACTGATTAAAACTGCACGGTAATGTTGAGACAAGTCTCACCTCTCAGGTATATTGATTTCAAGCGTGAACACGCCTCCTTCATATGGAGTGTTTGCACCTCCAACAATCTCTGCATCAAAACACAAGAGAAATGCAGAGTCTGTCAGTGTTTAATGTTTGATTTTGATATTGTGTCAGTATAAAATCTCTTATGAAAGCAGACTGACGGGCTCGTAGCTCATCCACTCGTCCCTCAGTCTGCCAGCAGGAGACTCCTGGAGGAGGCTCAGCACTGAGGAGCTGCAGCTCCCGCTTCAGACGACTCATTCTCTGCATCACGACCGTCTAAAGTGAACACGACAGTTATTGAAAAAGCAAACCATTTCATCAATCCATATTTAGCTTGTTATATCTTTACTTACTGGTGTCGTTACTGCAACGTGTTGCTTGTTAACTGGAAAGTTACGATCCACTGAAAGACTTGCGTGGTTTTGATTCTGCCCGCTAAATGTTGACACGTCATTTGTGCGACCGACTTCCTGGTGCATCATGGGTATTGTAGTTTCTTACGTGGGGTGCGTCTCAGCTCCCTATCTCGCGAATCAGTAGATAGTGTACATGAGTTCGGTCACTGGTAATCGCAATCTTTATTCTGAATTCAATTTTATAAAGCTGCAGTAAGGTAGAGGTATTTGACACAATGACAAATACAATTTGAAAAATTAATACATGAATACATTTATATATATAATATAGCCTCAGGAAGCTGTAGGCTAATTCAAATAAATTAGTTTGTATTATTATGTTCTCCAAAACTTCTCTCTTCCAGTCTTCTGCCTCATCTGGCTTGGTAATTTTTCTTATTGTTTTTTGGCATTTTGTTATATGTACTTTTCATTTCAGTTTTTAATGACTTAATTACCTATTCTATTACCATTTTTAACATTCTTGAAACAAAAATCCGCATTCCTGTTTTAAACTATCCTATCCTAGATAAAAATAAATAAATAAATGTTAGTGGTGTTTAGTAGCCTATGTTATTGCAATTGCACTGAAGTGCTATTAAAGTAGAGATATAGGCTATAATAAATGAATTTAGTTGGTAAATTCAAGCAAATGTCAGTGTTACGGTAAGACTCTCAGTGGAAGATAGACCTCATGTTATCTTTGTTATTATTCCAATTTTATTCGATTCTTTGCAGAAATGAAAACTCCCAAACAAACAAACCAGTGGATAAAGATTTGGAAAAACTTGCTACACAATAAACTGTCCTGAGAAAAATCTTGTTTACTTTATTTATTATTTAGGCTACTTTAAACTTTATTTTCTGTTGAGTGGACGAGTATTAATAAAATGAAAGTATTTAACATTTATGATACTCTGAAAGGAAAATTGTATTGATGTATAACCCAATGAGAAAACGCTAGTTAGACATAAACATGAGGCCTAAAATATTTATTTTATTACAATATAGAGATAGATATCGACAAGCAAACAAATTACATTACATATCAAACAAAATCTAGGGTTTTAAAAAACAGAAAGCACTTGTTAAAACCTAAAGCTACAATCTGCATATAACTACATTACAAGTGGCAGCATTTCAGCAGTCTGACAAGAAAAAAAAGTGTATTTTAAAAGGCACTCTGCTGATATTAATACTTGAGATGAAGAATGAGCAACAGCATCCGATAGTTTGACAGGTTTATTGGCTTCATAAGGTTACATTACGCAGCAATCAAACTGGGCTATATGGTCAAAAATGTGCTATATAAATCAACTTGCCTTGTTTTTTAATCTGTAAAAATTGTAACAACTTTTTATATGGTCAAACTTGTTTAATAAAACCCAAAACATTATAAACAATTAAACACTGGTCTTTTATAGTAGTATGCATTTATTTAGATTATAATAATCACAGTTAAAAGCACACATATAGCACCTCAATACCACGGTAAAAATGTAACTGTGGTATTTGTATGAAAAACAGTAGTCGACTAATCATCAAAATACTCTTTTAATACGTCTTTTAATAAAATTCAATATGAACATCTGAGATTTTTGCCACAAAACCATGTTGCATTAAGTGTTACTAAGCTTCATACCTGGAGACAGTAGAGGTTCGTCAGGCTGCTGACCTACACTTCTGACAGTCAACACAGAAGCACACAACTGCAAGATCTCATGACAATCAAATTGGATTAAAACAAGCACTTGGTGAAAAAAGCAATGCCTAGAAATGAATGAATAGTTTTGCTAGATTTCCTCGGCTTTTTCCTCGGCTGGGATCATTTAGAGCCATTTGAAGCTGCATTCAAACTGCATTTTGAATGTTCAAATCTGGGAGCACCATTAAAGTCCATTTTATAGAGGCAATTCTGGAAATGTTTTCCTCAAAAAACTATTTCTTTACAAATGACTGAAGAAAGAAAGACGTGGACATTTTGAATAGCAAGGGGGTGTTCGGTATTCAGTGAGGTATGATTAATTAAATGTGTTGACAGCTCATTACACCTGCCAAACAGATTGCACTGAGTGGAGCGGGTGACCGGTCCAAATTTTTGTTGTTGTTGTTTTTGGCCTAAATCTGTTAAAAATCACTTAAAAATAAGATTTCTGAATAATAAAATTTTCCTCAATAAGTTGGAACCAGCACAATCCAATAAAACATGCTTGATCTTTGTTTCATAACACCTTTGACTGTGAGATGTACTGTATGTGTATTTAATGTAACTCCACAGTTAGTTATGCATTATATCACACATTTTTACAGCAAAATCACAAAAATACTGTATTATGTATTTTTAATATCTAAAGGTTCTTTAGATATTAAAGGTTCTTCAAGGAACTATTCACGCTGCCAAAGAGCCATAAAGCACTTTTTTAAAGAGTGTATCTAAAAGGACACCTTCAGGGAAAAAGGCTCTTGAAAGACATAGCCTAGGTCTAGTTACATTACAGATAATAGCGTTATAACGTATAGCTTGCCATATAGGCCCGTATTCAACATTCCCTTGCAAGGTGTGTCAGAGTAACACTTTTTTGATTTCTGGGTATGTGCCTTCATAGAATTGGCTTTTTTTAAAAGCAAGCCCAGGCATTCGAAAGAAATAGTGACAAGAAAGTCAACCGTGTTTTCTATGGGCATTCCCACCACATCACTGTAATACAGCACAGCCTTCCCTCTGGAGATCTGCTCCTTCATGCGCTTAC
>JAUCMT010000059.1:15368376-15384586 GCA_032357475.1 Enteromius thamalakanensis
ATTCAAAGCAAATTCATGAAAACGCAAGGTCCACTACAGAGGACACAAGTCAATGGGCGGGGTCTCAGGAGGATATATATATATTATACATACATACAGGATATAAATATCCTAGAATAGAATCTGTCAAAATGTGATTCACAACAAATCAAAAAGTACACTTTATCCTCTTAAAGTACTCATCACAACAAAAAAGGATTGCATCGTCCTTTTCCGTTGTGGGTGTGCTAGCAAGATTGTGTATCTTAGCACGATTGTGTATTTTTCCTTGCAGGCATCGCAGAAGGCGCTCTGCCTTTAGAGTCTCTTGTTCTGGAACAAGACCTGACAAGCTCAATTCAGCCAGTCATGACCCACCCTGTTAAATAAAGCTCGGTTTTGTTTTCGAAACAGATCACAGCCGTCTGCCGGAAACAGACTGGCAGGGCGTCACGGTAGAGGATGTCATACTGTAGGGTTGCGTTTGTGATGACTGCTGTATCTCATCTAGCGGTGCTTTGAAACTATTTTATTTTTAAATGAATGCCTCATAGCAAGAAGGTCCATTTCCAGCTGAGCAAGGCAGCCATTCACTTTTTTATTACTAAAAAAACAGACCTAATTGATAAAATGATAAATAAATAAATGCTACCTTACTGCTAATGAAAGACTGACTGAACACACCAGCTCCGCCACTCCTTCAGACAACAAAGTTCAAGTACTCAACCGCTAATTAATCCTTTCCTGTGTCACACAGGTCATTTTTTATAATACAAAGTCATTTTAACCCTAAACGTAAACTCGTAAATAGTCACAAAATTAACACCTGACACACATTTCCAGCAAAACAGTCCTAAGTAGGTCTTCATTAATTTTGCCATAACAAAACATTCATTTGTAGAAAAGCTTGGTCCAGTTTTCGCTATTAACAAACCATAAACTATGACTTTGCCCCAAAAACTCAAATTTGCTGGTTAATAATAGTTCGTAAGGCAGTCGTTATGTTTAGGTATTGGGATTAGTGATGTAGAATATGGTCGTGCAGAATATGTGCACTAATAAGCAGCCAATATTTTAATCATAGGCATACTAATAAGAAACTCACTTAATGCTGCAAATTGGCCCATATACTAAAGTTTTAAATACTTTATAAGTTACAGAAACTATGTCACAGGTAGCATTATTTACAGCATTACCCTTTCACATAAAAATGATCAACAGTTGATGTAAAAGAACAGTTTAGGTTTAGATAATCAGACTGAATAATCCAATGTAAATCATGAGCATGCACTGTATTCTTTATGATAAAACAGCTAGCTTTGTTCCTTAAATTGGATTGGTCAAGTGGCATTTCAAATTGTGATAATATTACTGTCAGTCCTGTTGGATTCCTGGCCTAACAGATCATTTTTACATAAATAAAAAACAGAAGAGCTATTCTTTTATGCAACATGCAAATGTAATGTTCTAGTGTTTATTGATTTCATGTCTATTTCGGTGTTGACTCACTGTGTATTCAGCATTTAAAGTCTGTGTGGGTTTAATATTGATTGAGATGTTGATTTGCATTGATTCACTAAATCAGCATTTAACTGTTGACTGAACATTGTTACAACTTTCGATTCAGTAGTTATATAGGTTAATTCAGTGTTAGTTTAAAGTGGATTCAAAGTGAAAACCATAAATAAAATATCAAGATCTGCAGCAAAATTGAATACTAAAGGTTAAGGATTTGAACTAATCCTAATCCTGAAGAAAAGTAATAATACTGTTTTATGACTAATTATACTCACTTATTGTATCCTGTGGTTAAATAAATCCCTATTTTTATTGTAGCTGTAGACTACAATATAATGAATGTGTCTGAAAATATAATGAATGTGTCTGAAATTGTGATTCATAAAGTGTGGTTGTGGGTGTTTCTGTATGAAAACGATCCCTTATCTGACCTAGTGAACATGTCAAGGCATGACTCCAACGCCTCCCTGCGACCTGTAATCTGAGACGTCTCAGGGGAAGCTCAGGAGTGGTAATTACTGGGCAAACATCTGAATGAACAACCCAAACTAGTCAACACCTAGTCCTCCCAACGCACCTAAGTCTAGCGTTAGTGTCCTGCCTTCTCACCTCTCACCTTACCAGCATTGGTTGAGGGATATCATAAATAAGTGGTTAAAAGTTTGACACTTTCTTTTTAACAAGACTGTTGAGAAAAGTGGGAAATTGATTCTGGAAATCACAGTATCAGGTTCAAACTCACATCTCTTGCATAAACAAGCACCATGGCTTTAGCAAGTTAGAACATGTGCTTTAACTGCAAGGTCAGCACTCCAACAATGTAGAGGAAGTTTTTATCCAGAAGTTCAGTGTAGTGATCAGCTGTCTAACACTCAGCCGGTCCATACATTTTCTCTTTATTAGCTTTAATATTTTTAAGTGTCTGTGCTTTTCCAGAAACAACTTCTAGGAGGTGCTTGCTAGCATGCTAACAGTAACTTTTGTATGTTTGCACGCACTTTAGAAGTTTAAGTTTTGATATATTCTCAACTCAAAGGTCCCGTATAGTCAAATCTGAATCATCTCAAGCAATTATCACATTACAACCAATCATCGACAGAAAAATTTACTTTCCAAGCCACCTATCCTGCGTAATTTTGATTGAGAGCAAATTAGAGCGCTCAGAAGAAACTCACAGAAGCTTGGGGAGAACATGCATACTCCACACAGACAGGCTTCCTGATTCAGCCAGGGCTCAAACTGGACACCTTCTTGATGGGAAGCAACAGTTCTGAACAACAGGATGATATGACTATGGAGCATATCGCCCAATGCTGAGTAACACGAAATATTCGAGAAAGTCCCTCACCTCAATCTTTGAATGGCACACTGTGTAGCTAATATGTACACGCCTAGCAACATGAAGAAGACAACACAGACCACCTTGTTTAAAGACACATTCGTAAGTAACAAATCTCCAAATGTATGACTGCACTGGAGACATTACAGTGGAACAAAGACTCTTTGCAGGCCCGGGACTGGAGCCACGCCAAGAGCGTCCAGAAACCGCTAACAAAGAAAGGTGTGATGGTAAGAACCTAAAAGACCTGCCATCCTTCCAAGGGTCTTAACTTACAGAAGTACTATCAGAACACTCACACCCACGCTTCTGTCAATCAAGCATGGGTCACGTCCACCTAAAAGGATCTACTGAGGTTTTATAATTTAATAGACAATTTGTCCTCGGGCATCGAATCTTATATTCTCGTTTTGTTGTCCCAGAAAGCACATTACAGTACAGTAGGAGGAAGGAATTCTTTTGTGTAGAGTCCAGCAAACATGTGACCTAATTAGGCCTTGCGTTTTCGGAGTGTTTCCGTCTTCCCCCGCATACATCCGAACACAAAGATCCTGTGTATGCGCCCACTCGCAGATATGTAGCCTGAAGGCCTTGGCGTAGTTGCAACTACTGTTGTCCATCCTAGACTTGTCTATCAGTGTGATGGGGTCGACAGATGGCATAATGAACTGAATGATCGCCATGAAGACAAATAAACAAACAGTTACCAAGTAAATGCATCTCAGATGACTCAAGGCTGAAAATGCTAATCTTTATGTGTTTCTGCATCGGTATCCCTAGAGACTGCATTAACATGACTGTGCAACATAACATCCTGAAACCAACGGATCAGGGATGAGATACTGAACTAAAATAGCACTTGTCTTCTAACCTACGGCTGTATTTGGTGGCTTATTGCATGAAAGTGGATCGCTGACTCATACGCTCACAAAAAAACCACACCCAATATCCGCCCGGAGGCTTTATCATAGTTTCCAAGAAAATCTTAACTAGATACCCGCAAGAGGGTTGAGGCAGGTTGTCTCTAATTTCTATTTTCCTTTGACCAGATCAAACAGTAAACCGCAAATATTGCACTTTCATGAAACAGGCCTGCATTTATACAAGGAAGTGGAGGTAAGGGGTTTTTCAAAAAGTAACACACTTTTTTTTTCTTTTTACCAACAAGCCCTGCAACATGAAAGAAAGAAAACTCCAACAATAAACAACTTTGAACCTGAAAATGAACGTTTTTCCCAGCTCTTATGCATAAAACGCACCATTACATAACAAGGGATTGTGGGTAGTTGACAGATTATTGCAAAGGTGCTTTGGTGGGTGCCAGGGCAATGCGAAGAAGCTGCTAAGGTGTTCAGAGTGGTTTAGCATTCTCCTAACTAGTAGTAATATTTGAGACAATTCACAGTATTTGAAAACTGGGGTTCACTTTATTTTGAAAAACCACCAAAAAGTAGACATTCTGCTAACTATGAGTAACTTTGTAACTACATGTCAGCTAATACTCATTCATTTTAAACTACATGTCTACTAATGCTCAGAGTAGACTGTTAGGGTAGGTTTAGGGTTAGGAAAGGAAGTTGTCATGTACTGTACTTGCAACGTTTCTGATAGTCATTATATTGAATGTTGTGGACCCATCAAAATAAAATGCTAGAAGTTATTAAGCAGACAGTCTACTCTAATGACTGCTAGTTGACATGTAGATGCAAGTTACTTAGTGTTAGTAAAATATCTAAAGTGGACTTGAAACAAAGTATTACTGATAACTACAATGACCTACTATTTCCAACACGATTCTGAGATCCACCTCCATTAGACGCTTTGTTATCCCATGAGGCTACAGGAGAGGAGTGGTGAATACCTGTGAAATACTGGCACCGTTGGTCACATGACAATACTGTAGCAACATAGTGAATGTAATGCATTAATATTTCATTCACACATCTAGAACATACTTTAACACATTAAGATAAATCAAATGCAATAAGTCACTGCTACTGCTAGCATGTTGCTAATGTGTTTTGAGTTGTTAGCATTTTGCTAAGGTGTTTTAGGTGGCTTTTACAGCTAGCATGTAACTAGGGTGTTTGTTCTTAACTGATTTTCTAGCTTTCTTAAGAATTCTTGAATCTTTCATGTAAAAATGAAGTAAGGATATCCTCCAACTGACTTTTAAATCATAATCACAACACTTGCTACATATTAATACCTAGCGTATGATTTTTAAACACTGGCAAAATGGTGAACAACCTTTATAAAATTGATCTAAATGTGTTTATTATTTGATATGGGAATGTTTCATAAATGACAAAGCAAAGTGTCGAAATGTAAAACTTTACTGTGGTGCTGTAATTGCAACAATCATTAACAAACAGTGAGCCATTGACATCTCATTCATTTCAGTTGTCAGACAAGATAACATTGTACTGTGCTCTGTAAAAAAACAGAAAAAGGTCAATGAAAAATCATTTTAAATTTCAATGGGTTGAACTATGGCTCAGGAGCGCAAGCATCAATCAAGCACAACTTTCCTATATGAATCCTGCATTGGAAGTTTTGTACTTTGACCTTAATATTTGCCCTCAAGGGGTCATTCAAACTTCACAACAAAAAACATCAGGAAGAGAAAGCAATTCGATGCTTAACTGTACTTGCTCCCAGAAATCCTGAATGAATGTGTTCTTAAAAACAGTATGATTATATATAAAACAAATCAAGTGAAATGATCAAATAAATACATTCTCAAATTCAGTTGTTCCAAACAAATATATACACTTTCAATTAATCAGTCACACCTCCGTTATTAAACATATCGCAATCCATCTAAACAACTTCAATGAACTTGAACTTCCCAAAAGGCCTCACGTGTCCCTATTGTGACTGATGTACCCAGTGCCCAACAAACAGTCATGAATATGAATATTCTTATTATGGCAAGCCGTTTTAACATTTAACCCTTACAACATACTGGTATCTATTTGCATGCTAATAGAACCTATTAAATAGATACTAGCACCTTATTACATACTATAACTGACAGATTAACTACTAGTACTTATTCAAAAGATACTAGCACACATTTATTGGATACTAGTACTTATTCCAAACATTCCTAATAAGATTTTAAATGAACTCTACAGTGGCCATAACATAAAATGAGTAAAAAGGAATTGTGGCTTGTAAGATAATAATTGTTTCTAGCACTTTTTATGTACTAGTAGTTATTCATCAGGTACTAGCACACATTATGCTAATTTTCCTAGTACATATTTTTACATTAGTACTAGTACTTTTGCATTAGCTACGAGTACTTATTCATTAGACACTTGCACGTAATAAACATATTACAGTACCTATTCATTAAATACTAGTACTTACTAATGAGCTACTAATATTTATCCAACACATACTAGTACAAATTTATTAGATACTAGTACTTATGCCAAATGTTTTTTAATTTTAACTGTTTTAATACAGTGGCCATTCTGACTAGTCATAACATTAGACAAGTAAAAAAAAAAAAAAAAAGATACTAGTGTCTAAAAAAATGTCTGAAATACAACTACAACTAACTAATGAATAACTACAAGTATGCACACTTTTTTATTAGATACCGGTGCCTATTTAGGACTTTGTAAAAACACTGAAAAATACTAGTCTTTGATAAATATGTACTAGTATCTAATGAATAATGCACTAATGTACTAGTATCTAATCAAATTCTTACTAGTAAAATTTAAAAAGACACTACTCACTATTGTAATACATACTACTCATACTAAATAGTTGATTTGTGAATAAAAGAGTCCAATAGAAGTCTATAGCAAAAATGGTAAATGTGTTACTAGTAACAACAGAATAAATACTATATACTCCTAAAATAAGTACTACTATCTAATGAAAAATAACTTGTATCTAATGTATACTAGTAGCTAATGACTAACACTTGTTGCTAATGAACAAACACTAGTACATAATGAATAAGTACTAGTTGCTAATTAATAAAGACTATCATCTAATTTCAAAAGGACTAGTAGATAATGTACAAGTTTTAGTAGGCTAATGAATAAGAAAAAGTAGCAGATTAATAAATACTTCATGGAATACATACTAGTAGCTAAAAATAAGTACTAGTATGTTTTAAGGATTAATGTTAAATTGGCTTGCCGTAGTCTAATGGCTGATTGTTCATTCTGTTATCATAGTGCTTTCGCCAATTCGGTTAACTTCATCTAAATCTACACGACGCATTTGGTGTAAGAGCATTGTTTCCTTTGTGTACAATCAAGTTTGTAAACATTTACTCTTCTTTGTATTGTTCTACAGAAACACTGTTTTGGTTAAATAATAAAACAAGCAAATTTGTGTGGTCAAGACGTTCACTTGAAAGCATAATAAAATTGCACTGTTGGACTGCCTTTTCGCTTCTTTATCCCCCTTTTTGGCATCGGTATTAAGGCCCGGTGTATAAATGGAAGAGGAGTTTGTGGGAAACGCGCAAACAGACACACAAACCCATTCGACTGGATTCAAATATGCCACAAATACATGACCTATATTGCAGAGATAGGGAAGTAGGTGGGAAAGAGGGAACACGTCAGTTACCGAGAGTGGCAGTACAGTGTTTTACATCCACTCTAAAATGATTATCGGTCATATTCATTAAAACAAGAGTCTCTTTCTCTCTAATTGAAGTGCTTAGTGCTTGATGGTGTGGCTACGGTTGGTAGCAACATCGCAACGGGGCATTCAAGGGGCTGTGTGACGGTGATCGTTTGGCTGTGTTTATTGCTAGGCGATGGTCGCTAGGTGACAGCATCTCAAGTGAAGACGTAGTTGATGAGTAGCTGGAAGAGCAACAGCATGCAGAGGATGAGACAGTGACGGCCGCTCAAGGACTTGCTCTCCTCCGCCGTCTTGTGCCGCGCGATCTGACGTCCTAGTGCACTCAGGTTTCTGAAGATAGAAGGATCAGTCTGATTAATATACGATTTTGAATAGCAGAGGAACACGTAGTTATTGTGTCGTCAGTGATGATGATTACAGTATGTGTCAGGCTATACTTGCCTCTGGATGTCCTGCTGTGTTTTCTGTATAGCTGCTACCGAGGCCTCTATGAGGGCGATGTCCTTCACTTCTTTAGTGCATCTTGCACACTTGTTCATGTAGCCTGAGGAAGAAATATATATATATAATGTATATATATATATATATATATATACACACACACACACACACACAATATTTTTTTTATAAAATAACTTTTTGTTTTAATTTTTAATACGCTTTTTTTAATAATACACCATTTTGTTGTTTAAGAATAAATAAAATTCTTTTAAATAAAAATTTTGAATAAATATGAAAGATACATATAAATCCAAGGCACTGGAATAGAGTGAAAAAACTAAAAAGCCTTTTATTCACATTTTGTTGTTTGTGTTTTTAAAGTCATGTGAATAAAAGGCTTTTTAGTTTTTTCCCTCTGTTCCAGTGCCTTGGATTTATGTGTATCTTTCATATCATTTTTTATGACTCTTAATACCCCAGTAGCTAGTTTTTTTTGGCGTATATTTTGAATCCATGAAAATAAATATTTTGGTTTTAGAATGCATTCTATTGTAGAATTCATACTTTATTTTTAGTTTGAAAATATATTTACAAGAGTTTTGAGCTTTATTTAATTTAAAGATACACAATTAGTTTTCATTTCTTTTTATAATTGCTTGAATAACTGTTTTGGGTATTTTGTTTATTTTTTTGTATAATATCTGAATACATATTTACTGTAGAACAAATTGTTTAATTGTTTAATACTAATAGGCAATTTAATTTAATTTATGTATATATATATATATATATATATATTTTTTTTTTTTTTTTTAATCACGTGTGCACATACTGTTAAAACAAAAACAAAAAAAAAATACTTCTAATAAATTTTGTGTAGGCAATTGAATTAAATAATCTGAAAATTATTATTGTTGTTTTCATTTAACTTTTTTACATGTAATTTCCTTTTTAAATTTTTTCATCAGCCACATGTGCACATGCTGTTAAAACAAACACCTGATTTTAAATAAATTGTGTATAGGTCATTTAATTTAATTGTTTGTTTGTTTACTGTAATTTACAGTGTAAAGTCTCTTTCTTTCTTCCTTAGTCCGTTACAATCCCGTGGATCTTAAACATAAAGCACAAAGCGGAGAGCCGGAGTTGGAAAATCTTAGTCATGTCTGAAGCTTTGTTAACAGTCTACCGTCAGGCTGATGAAGTATTTTAATTGCCGGAAGGACTCTTAAAATGGATCTGTGTTTGCGTATGGTTTGATGACTTACCTTCGTTGTCGGATGACTCATGGTTGGGTTCTGGTGTGCTGCTGCTGCTCTCTGTGTTCTGACTGCAGCTGGACGGCTGGCTGCTCGACTTCCTGTGTTTGCCGTTCACTCGCACCTGACAGACACACACACACACGTGTGTCAGCCACACACACCCTGAAGGGCCAGCGGGTCAGTAGGGCTGTGGGACTCACCTTCTGCTGTGCGGCCCAGTTCTGGCTGTAAGAGAAGCTGCGGTGCTGGGATTTCTCTTTTGTCTGGATGATGCCATCTTTCTCAAACTGCAGCAGACAGTGCTCCGGATCCCACGGCTTAGTGCTGAGCACAGAGTATTAGTTAATGGAACACAGACAAATTTAGATTTATTCATATATAAATGCTTGGAAAAAAGCTATGCTTTACGCTTTTTAAGAGTTAAGATTAAAATATAAATGAACAAAAATACTATAATTCACTTAATTATTAACACACTAATGTAACGTTTATATGTGTGTTTGTTTATATTCTATAATGTTTGTTTATATCTAGTAAAATCATATACAGCACTGGATATTTGGGTATAAGTTAAATCTTCTATCTTAATCTTCTATATTTTTCTGTAGCATTATATAAAATAAAAAACCATGTACACAAGACACATAATAAAACACAGAAACACACACACATATGTTGGTTTTTGTGATTTATGGGGGGTGTAATGGTGTTTCTACTGTACATACTGTATGTGGTATCGCCCTACACTGACCCTACACCTAAACCTACCCCTTACAGGAAACTACAGGCATATTTAGATTTTCAAAAGACTTAATTCTGTATGTTTTATAAGCCTTTTGAACTACAGGGACACTGAAAACGTCCTTATAAATCACCTTCATATTGAAATACCTATGTCATACCCATGTCATTATAGAAATCAGTGTCCTCATAAACCACATAAATACACACACACACACACACACTATTATTTAAACACATAAATAAAGCATATATCATTGCATATAAAAATTTATAACATTATTATATTTATTACTACTACTACCAACAACAACAATAATAAATAATAATAATCAGTCTCATTGACAATTCACAATTTAATAATATTTGATAATATATTATATAATGAAAAGGTAGCTCTTCATAATAAGGTCACATTTGATAACCATGGTTATTGCATTACCTTACATTATATATTAATGAGCAGTACATTTGTTATGGTATTTATTAATTTTGCTTAACTGTTACATATACACCAATATATTTCAGTGAAATTAGTAAAAGCCTTGTGTGTGTGTACGGTGTGTGTATGCTGCATGTATTGTGTGTTTTGTGAGTGCATTGTGTGTGTGTGTGTGTGTGGACGGGTTTATGTGGTTTATGAGGACACTAATTTCTATAATGACATGGGTATGACATAGGTATTTCAATATGAAGGTGATTTATGAGGACATTTTCAGTGTCCCTGTAATTCAAAAGGCTTAAAAAACATACTAAATGCTGTTTTTTTGAAAATCTAAAAATGCACACAGTTTCCTGTAAGGGGTAGGATTAGGTGTAGGGTAGGTGTAGGGCAATACCACATACAGTATGTACAGTATAAACACCATTACACCTATGAAGAGTCACAAAAACCTACATGTGTGTGTGTATTGTGCGTATATGTTTATGGGTGTGTTGTTGTGGTCATACTCAGTGTGTTTGTAGAGCCACTCGTTGGTGTCGGGGTTGAAGGTGAAGAGTCGTGGGCTCCAGGGTTTCTCAGCTCTCTCTCGGGCCTCCTGCCGCTGAGCCTCCTCCAGCACAAACTTCTCCTGCGTGGCTCTCATCTGGTCTTTATCGTTGATGGCTCTGGTCACGTGCTGCCACAGTCTGCCAGAAACACAGCACACTTCAGCTCTCACAGTATCATCCTGAACTCTGAGGTCATGCTTAATGAAGCTTGGAGGAGATTCAAGAGAGTCATTGTCTTCAACCAGGTCTGACTGCTTAACACGCCAAAACTAGACCAAAAACATCCTTCCCCGCTGACAGCCATGTACTAGCCAGGCATTCGGACAACACTTATGCTCATATTTCATTTCTTTATTAAACAAGTTTTACAAGAGCTTGAGTTTTTATTTGAAGAGCCCTCGAAGTGAAACTAATTTATGGCTTAGAAATAAAAAGTAATGATTTATAATCATTTATTTATTAGTATACAATAGTAATATATAATCAAATAATATATTATTAAACATATTAGCGCTGTCAAATGATTAAACGTGATTAATGACATCGAAAATAACTGTGTATATTTATTATTATGTTATATTAAATATATATTATATTTATTATTTACACATTATTATGCATATGTGTGTGTTTGTGTATTATGTACACATGCACCCCCCAATCCATACATTAAATAATTGATATATTAAAATATCTTTTAATGTAGTTTTATTTGATGAATATTTTAATATACCACTTATTTAATTTATATATCCGATACATCAATTAAATAAGTCATTTGTATTTTATCTTATATTATTGTTTGTTTAATATTTTATGTTTATTTTAGAATAAGACGCACACACATACATCAATTACATAAGTAACACATGAAATTTGTAATTATTTACATAAAATAATATTAATTTAAAAAATATATAATATATACTATTACGTACATATAAATTTTAACATATAGTCATACAATACAGTACTATATATATATATGATACTGTAATATTCATATTATAATGTATACTAATGATCAAGATATTAATAATAATAATAATATATTATACAAAAATTATATATATTTACATATATTAAAAAGTATGGTAAATCCAAATTAACTTATGTATAATCAACACTAGTCATCATTTGAAGAGGATCAAACTTTTATCAAAGTTGTCCTAAAACCAAAATGTGTTCTTGTCTTAGGACAGTTATTTTAATGCACTTGAAAGGCAGTTACCTCTCAGACTCGAAGGCCTCCTGCTGGTCTCTCTGCACAACCTGTCTCTTCAGCCTCTGTCGGCGTATGTCTGGACCAGGGTTCCACAGCACCTCCTGCTGGCCCGTCCTCTTCTCCGTCAGCTGCACTTTACTGTCCTGAACAAACAGTCACATTTCAATGAGACCACCTGCCCTCAACCGCTCTGATAAGATGCCTCCTAACTTGTGGACTTCATTTTTGCCTCCATTTTTCAGTTTTGTCTAATGTTCTCTCATCTTTAAAGAAACACTTATATTTGCCACATCTTCCTGTAAGATGCTGATGAAGCAAGTCAAAAACTATAAATACTTACAATTTGTATAATCAAAATGTATTATTTTAAAATAACAAATTTGTGCATTATCATAATTATATGTCTTTATAATTTTACATTAATTGATTATATAATTTATTTTATAATTATACTTTATTTTATTTTAGAATATGGTAATGGTATAAATAAAAAAAATAAATGTATTTTTAGAATTAAAATTCTATATAAAAAATACATAAGAAAAACACAAAATGAAAACAATCTCTCTCTATATAGGGAAGTATAAGAAATGTTTGTGAAGTGATTGTTACCCAGTGGCCGTCTACTGTAGCCAGAACGTCTTCTCCCATACGGATCTTTCCAGAAATCTGGTTAACGTTGCTAGAGCTGCCAAGAAAAGGCTAGAAACAAAAAAAAGGCAACCGTTGTAAGATTATGATTTAAAAAAATAAATAAGTCGCATAATTAGGTTTAGGACTTACCTTCAATTTGTATTCAAGTTCTGTGTAACATTGTGTTTTTTCACACTCGATGGTGATTTTCCCGCCAAGTTCCAATGTCATTGTACCGTACAGAATCCCTGTGAGAAACACATCAGTGTTAGCACTGGTGTATACATGTGTTTAAATCTATTACTATTAAAAAGTATTATTAGTATTTATAGTAATAATAGTGCTGTCAAATGATGAAACGCAATTAATTGCATTCAAAACCAAAAAGGTTTTTGTTTACATAATATGTCAATTCAATTCAATTCAATTCAATACATAATATGTGTGTGTGCTGTGTATATTTATTATGGATGTAGATAAGATGTACATGTTTAATACAACATATTCATAATATTTGTATATATTCATCATAAATATATACAATACACACACATACTATGTAAACAATAGTTTTATTTATTTTTGACTAATCCTTAAAAATAATTAAAATATAAACTAATTAAAATAAAAACAACCTAAATAAATACATTAACTAAAAAAGTAACATATCGAATTTTAGAATAAATTCTGTTAATGTTATAGAAAAAAGTGTTTTATAAAAATGTTTTGTTTTAAAATAATGTAGACAGTTTTCTTACTATGTAACTAATTTCAATGCAAATAATACATATATTAGCATACGGGTTAAATAATAACTAAATAATGTAAAATAAATGCCAAATAACGTTAAATAGAATAAATATATTTTTTAATAGTGTTATTTGTGGATGTACTATTTCTCACTATATACACTATGTATAAAGCATAATTTAAAATTCAGCACATTATTTAATAATGGCCCCATCACCTTTGCAGTGAGCGTACGGCATTGTGATGATATACTCTTCATCTCGGGTCAGAAACGAGAGCCTGGCCTTGCCATCGAGTATAGCAGACAGCGAGTTACCTTTAAGAAAAAAATACATTAAAAAATTCACACTGAACTTAGAACCAGCATCACAACCAGTAGCACACATGCTGCGCGTCTGTATTTGAACATTATATACCATAAAACTTGGATTTGGCCAGAATGCTTCCACTAATGCAGAAGCCGTCCTTCCTGTTGCTGATGTAGAAAGCTGAAACGGGAGGGTGATGAGAAACCTGAAAGTACAAAAGTCAAGCGCTTATCACCAACAGAGACTGACGTCGTGTTTACACTGTGTCCAGAGCAAGAAGACTAAACACTTCACACGACAGACAACCAGAAAGAGTCCACAAACTGTTAAAGATCAGTGTCAGACATAAATGGACTGTAGTCTGACCTGCTCAGCGATGTAGAAACTACAGCTGTCTGTTTGTGGATGAAGCCAGCAGCATCGAAACATCTCTCCTAGAATAGGGTTGTATGGTTTCTTTAGCCCCTGAAATATAAACCATACAAACAACTTGATAAATACATGTCTTCATGAGTACACACTACTGTTCAGTTTTTTTGTTTTTTGCACCAGATGAGAAGGATTTTTGAAGGATCATGTGATACTGAAGACTGGAATAATGATGCTGGAAATCCAGCTTGCATCACAGGAACAAATTATATTTTCTAATATAATAAAATATAACAGTTCATTTGAATGGTAATAATATTTTATATTTTTTAAACCTATTTTACTGCAATTTTGATGAGAAGAGACTTTTAAATAAATCTTATATAATATAATAATATTTTGATGTTTCTAGTTAATTTACAAAAATGTTATATTTAAATTACTTTTATTTATTATTAATTATTTTAGAATAAATATCCATATTTATTTCAGATTTTTTTTAAATAATACTTTTTTTTTTGTAATAAAAATATTTTTTAATAAAGTCATATTTTAATAAATTGCATATTTTTGTTTAAAAACATATGTATTTTATTATTATTTTAGAATAAATATGATTTATTCTGTGCTGTTTTTTTTTAATAAACCAAAGTTTCCATAAAAATTAATAAATTGTATTTTAGAATGACGATTCCGAAGGATCATGTGACATTGAAAATAATACAATGATAAATTCCATGTATAGCATAATAAATGCTTGTTACACTTAGTGCTGTCAAACGAAGAGAAAGATAAAAGATGTTGTTTACCTAATATATGTGAGTGAACTGTTAATATTAATAATGTATATAAATACACACATATGCATGTATATATGTAACAGAAATATGTTGTTTATATATTACACATATTTATATATAATATAAATTTGTATATATTTAAAACAGTTTCTAAATATATTCTTCACGTGTGTATTTATATACAGAAATAACAAATATACAGAGTACACACACATGTATTATGTGAACAAAAACGTTTATTTTGGATGTGGAGCACTACTATTACACAATACTTTACTGTTTTCAATCAAAAAAGGAGAATTCATTAAACAAACATTCAAAAACCTGTCAACAGTTGTATATTTTAGTGTTTTAGTCCAGTTGTTTTAAATGTTATATACCAAAATATGATGTATGTCCTCACCTTTGGTTTCTTATAGAAGCCTGACAGATACCAGCGCAAGACCTGCTTCATCCTGCCGTACGCGCTCTCCTCCATCACTGCCCTGAAACACAGACACATAACTCCATGTGTTCTCCAACAAACGCACTGAAAGCTGAAGCCGCTGGTGTCAGTACAGTGTGCGAGGAGCTCACTGGGACAGCAGGTCAGCGTGATAGTAGTAATCCGACAGCTTGTCCAGAAACGAACGCGGTTCCAGGATAAACGTCGGCAACACCACTTTAGACAGGTCCATCCCTGGCCTCAGCTGCTTCAGGAGAGTCCAGATCAAACCCTTGTTCTCCTCGGAGACCGTCTCCACCTGAGACGCCTCGCCAGCCTGAGATATCAACAGAAAACTAGAGTAAAACGCTTGTCGAGACAACAGTGTATGTTGCTGTATATGGTATCCTTGCAATACTTGACCATCAAAACATATGGGTACACATCACCCTTATCGGTGTTATCATGTTTGGTTCAGGAGATATACTATAATATACATCATTTGGTTACGGTGGGAAGCAAAACGGTCCCCATGGCAACCACGAGGTGTTTTGGCGATAGCTCCGTTTCTGAAAACGTTCGGCGCATTAACCTCTACAATTACACCAAAAAGACAATAATTTGCTCAATTTTCAAATCAATTTTTCAAATAATTTCATTATGCCAACTCATGCCTCTTTGTTAATTTAGATGAAAACATTTTAAGCCAAAACAAGTATATTTCAGTTAAAGGAGAAGTTCACTTTCAAAAAAACTTTTGCTGAAAATTTACTCACCACCATGTCATCCAAGATGTCCATGT
>JAUCMT010000059.1:15384686-15402463 GCA_032357475.1 Enteromius thamalakanensis
ACATGGACATCTTGGATGACATGGTGGTGAGTAAATTCCCAGCAAAAGTTTTTTTGAAAGTGAACTTCTCCTTTAACTGACACCGAATTTCTCTTTGTTTTAGCATGTCTTCATCAACAAGGCCAAATATAACTAACTAGTTCTGCTGAGACAAAGCAGTTGATTCAGACCGAACAGAGACCGTGATGAACTGATCACCTCTCCCATCTCTTCATGGGCTTCTTCAACAAACACCGTGGCCTGCAGACACACGTCATCCGATTGGTCCATGTCGCTCTCCTCTGTCAGTCTGCCTCCGTTCTCATTGGCCGCATTGTCCGAGTCGTCATGCGCCTCCCTCTCTGATTTGTCAGAGTTGGCGTCGTTCTCCATATGGTTTTCCAACATGGAGTCATTCAAACTTTAACAAAAACACACACAAAAAAGACCATGTGAGACTTAATTCAGCAGCATTTTTATTACGTTCATTTAACATATTCAACATTAATTGTTCGTTCTGCTTTATCGGAGTGAGATTTATTAGTACATTCACGTTCAAAGCCCATCCAGATCAGTTGCCAAAGCAACAAACCACATGATGATCATCTTCTAATTTGAATGACAGGGCCATCGCCATGGTCACAAGAGCTTTATTATACGAGCATGACTGTTATATTCTACATTTCTGCCACAGGCAATGAAATTCTACAGAGAAATATGAAACATTCGGCTGGTAACAGAGTCTTGGATTAATAATCTGAGCATGAGCGTGACATTAAATCATCTCTTTGTGCCCACCACACAGAGATCACAGGAAAAGCAGCTTCTGTCCTGCGTCACCGGCTGTCAGCAACGACCAGTGAGCCAAGCAAAAACAAAACACTCCTTACCTTGCCAAGAATATATTATTCCTGAAACTCCAAAGATTAGTAAACAAGAACCTCAGGGGGAAAAAAAAATCTTTGTTGATAGTGATTTCCCTCTGCAGTTCCTGTTTGGATTGGTGTTTTCACAGGAAAGCTCTGCAGTAACGCGTTTTCCAAAGCTGTTTTTCCTGCTTCACAGCTTGTCTGACGCGCTTGTACGAGTGTGTGTGTGCTGATGGTGGTGTTGGGTTTACATTCGCCTCATCTCTTCCTGCTCCTCTGTCTGTCACGTAAACCTGTAGGGCGCAGCTGATTGGATGGGAGCTTCAAAGTGGCTAGAAAGGGGCAGGGTTTGGGATGTATAAATGATTGACAGACGAAGGATATCACTGGCAAACAACGCCTACTATTTTGCTTCCTTGTGTACAGAAACACTGTTATTTAAATGCACTTTGAATCTCATTTAAATATTATTTGATTATCGTGTAGATTTTTTTATTAATGCTTGGTGATTAATCACAATTTAATGTCATGGTTTTACACCTGTGATTTTAGCTGATGATTTTGCAGGTCTCACAATATTAGCACTTAAGTTTTTAAGTTTGTATTTTAGCATTTAGCATTTATATTAACTATAATAAATAATAAAAAATTGTGCTATCACACGATCAAACCCAATTAATTGCATTGAAAATTATTTATATTTTTATTATGTATGTGTGTATATTATATACAGTTTATATTTTGTTAATAAGTGCATATAAATTTACATTAATTTTATTATATTTTATATTATGTATAAATATATTTCTTATACATAAACAACATATTTTCCCTAAATATATACATGAATGTGTCTGTATCTATATACACATAATAAATGTATATACACACACATATATAAAATGTAAACAAAAACGTTTATTAATGAATTGCAATTAATCATTTGACTGCACTAAAAAAACATATAATAATACAATTAGATGCAACAATAATAATAATAATGGGCAACTGTGTTTTTTAGGAGATTGGCAAGCCACTGAATGGCAACACTCTAAAAACAAAACAAAAAATAAACCTAGAAATATTACAGAATAGTACTATTTATCAAAAACAAAACAAAAGTGTATAACTTCTGCCTTAGATAGCAGACAAGCAGTTTTGTTGGTGAAACAATATTTTTTGTAATTTTTGTGTGTATAAATTGAGCGTATGATTTTGTGAATGTAGAGAGGCAATAAAGCATTTGATATTGATTTTGGGGGTGTTATTTAAGTCCGTCCAGTCATTGAGCACTTATTCAATACATTAAAAGGTTTCATAAGAGCAGTACTGAGTAATTTTGTGGTAACACTCGGACTATAATATTGGTTGAAAACACACAAAACCATGATGCGAGATCAAACGATTCATTCAAAACTGCTAATTCAATAGAAACAAGTCCATCTGAACTGACTGTTGAATCAGTGGCTCACTCGACTCGTTCAAAAACAGATTCATTCACGAACAGATTCGTTAAACACCAATGGCGCAATGAATGTTTTTGGACTCTAAAGACTTTTCTTGGAGGAGGAAAAAAAAATCATCATACTGTTGCGTTTAAACCACAAAAAATTATGAAAACTTGCTTCAGCTCAGGCACAGTTTGTTACCGTATCGAGTTCTGATTGGCCAGTTGACGTTAGTTAGTTTGCAAATGATCAAAAGTAGAGCATTTTTAACATTTCATTAGCGTGATAAGTTTTAATGGGTGAATAATGGCTGATAATACACACACACACACACACACACACACACAAAAAAAAAAAAAATAAATAAATAAAAAATCAAAGGGAATGGTTATTGGGGGTTAAAGTTTTACAAATGGGATTTTTTTGGCCAGGGGGTGCCAACATTGTTGGAATCACTTTAAGAATTTTTTTTTTCAGCTTATGAACCATAAAATCATTGACAGCCAATCAGAATCTATCCTGCTGTAACAAACTTGAGAATTTAAACTTAAAATAATTAGACTATATCGTTTGCAGGTGTGGCCGCTAATATCAGTATCCTTATATTTATCATTCTTGGTGTGAACGGGGGTGTGAACTAAAATATTTTCAAATATTTCATGTTTTACTTTTTTTGGTCATATCTTACTTTATACAAATAGTTCAGGTACCAAAAAACTGTTGTTTTAATCATTTATACTTTCATGTCACACTGTATCTAAAGTGAACAGTTTCAAGGGAAAAAATAAATAAATATATATATATATATATATATATATATATATATATATGAAAATATTTGGGGTACTAAGCTATTATTATTACGTTTATACACCATGTATATACATGTACTTTACTCACCTCATACCTGACATAATTAGTTTTTGGAGGATACATAATTTTCTTAAAGGCTCCTTTTTTCCTTTAATTTAGCCATATTGTTTAAACAAATATTTTTGATACCAAAAAATATCCCCCCATATAATTTATACTTCCATGTCATTCAGTTGCATTGGATTTGATGTGAACGGTTTCCTACCAAATGATTTCTGTGAATATTTCATTAAGTTCGTGGCAGTTAATGCAAACAATTACATGGCCGACCATAAATTCATATTATTTAATGGTATAATCCCTGAAGATTAGAGATGTAGAATATGCAGAATACCATACTTTCATACCATTTAGTGATTTATCTGAACAGTTCAGTGTTCATATTGCATATTATCATATTATCACATTACTTCTGTGACAGTTTATTCTTACAGTAGTTAATGCGAACAATTCTGGTGTAATTCTGAGGTGAAGAAGCTCAGAAGTGTGTTGAAGTGGAGAGATCAGACTCACTGCAGCAGGTCCTGGTCGGTAAGAGCCGAGCTCTGCAGCAGCTGCAGTATGTGCGAGGTCTCAGAGGAGCCGCTCAGATCTCCATCCCTGCCACTCTTCGCCGTCATCTTCGACAGGCTGGAGCAGCTGAGAGCCAGCTCCAGAGCATCCATCCAGCAGCGTCCTGGAGCAAACCACAGGCTGTGATCCTCAAATGGACTCCACACCGACAAGACAGTTTAATACAAGACACACGCCTATGCTCACCATCGGATTCAGACGCTGCTCTGAAGATCAGGTAATTACTAGGTAAGGGTTGAGTGATGGAGCCCACGGATTCGCCTTCAGGACCCTGAAAAAACACACAGATCTCAATCAATCCCAACGATGAGTTCAAGCCAAACGTCGCATTTCAGAGAAGCTCGTGTCTTACTTTCATGGCCCATATAGACTTGTCCAGCGGATGGTAGAGTTTGAAGCAGAATCCGTCCTTCTTTGAGGGTCTTTCGATGAGCTTGCAGGCGTTGAGAAGAATCGTTCCCACCCAGTGGTCTGAACCGGGAGTCTTGTATATCAGCAGAATGCCGGGCCTCAGGATGCACCAGAGTTTCGTCCAGCTCTTCAATGTGCCTCGAATCTGAGGCATCCAAGAAGTGCATCTTAAAGCAACTGTCAAATTATCGAATGTTAAAATGAAAACAATGAGGTTTACCGACCTTTAGCCAGTTGGACATAATAACCACACTTGGATCCTTAAGTGCACTGAACAGTTCTTTGGCGACCCTCTTCTTCTCCTGTCGATAGTTCTTCTTCTGAACCTACCGTATGAAAGGTCAAGGTTTAATACATTGCTTGAATATTAGCTAGGGGGCGTAAGTGGGCAGCAAGACGTAAAATCTCAAAAAAAACCTTGTTGAACACTAGAGTGCACTATATACAATATCAAAGAACCTATTTATTACTGTTACATCTAAAAACTTGAGGATTTTTTTGTTTTAGATTGTGGAGAACTCTGATTGGACAATGCAAACATCACTCATCTACATTTGGATTCACAACTATTCAAACCTTTAAAATTTGCATTTATTTAATTCAAATTTATAACTGAAACACTTTAGCACACTACACACTTTTACTTAAATCAACATAAGAAATTAGAAATGAAATAGAAATTGCAATTGAAAAAAAAAAAAAAAAATTAAAAAAGGAGTTGTTGATTGGATTCAGTTTTTTTGTTTATTTTAAAATTTAAATAAAAATCTAATTCTGTTAAAGCTTCATTAAATTGTGATTAATCGTACTTTTCAGTACTTTTGTCACAAGCTTATGCAATGTTTTTTATAGTTTAACATTAAATAAATTTGTTTTCTTTTTTTCGTTTTAGCGTAATTTAAATTTTAGTACCTAGAACTTGGAAATTAAATAGAAATTCTAACTGAAATAAGGTTTTTCATCTAATATTTATAATTTATTTAACTTAAATTAACAAACTATATATATATATATATATATATATATATATATTTATATATATATTTTTTTATAGTTTGGCTTAGCAAGACCAGGCGTTCAATAGATTTCATTTTTTAAATGTTTTACTAAAATATTTATAGTAATTACATTATTTATTATTATTTTGAAGTAACTATTTATATTTTTAGTTCAGTTTTATTTTGTTTTAGCACTTAGCAGTTAGACGAGTATGTCATTTTAGTCATTTTCATTTCAGTTTTAGCATTAGCAATTCTAGTACTTCAGTAAATTCAGAAATTGAACGAACATGAGAAATTAGAAATGAAATAGAATATAATTCTTACTGAAATAAAGCTTTTCATCTGATATTTATTATTTCTTTCATTTCAATTAACAAAAAATATCTTAATAGTTTTATAAAAACTCTGAGTGGTTCATAAAATTTTTGTGGATCTAAAAATAAAATAAAATAAATGATATAATGTGGGACATTTCTGAGTAAATGTAATTCTCTAGCATAAACAAGCATTAACAAATATTGCAAATTTAACTGCTACTTTAACTCCCATGCATCAGTCCAAAAATGACACAGAACACTATTAGACACAGGCCTTTCATGCATGCAAACTGGTCAAATTTGTAGAGTAAAAAGAAAAATAGAACGGAAAAAGCTGGATTAAATATTTGAAAAACATTACAGAGTATTTTCTCTAGTACAGGAAATGGCTGTACGTGGGTTTAGTGCCGTCCACCTGTTGACTGACACCACGAACAAGCTGCTGTTTGGAGAAACTGGGTCAGGAACTCTGCCTGGAGTGGGAAGCACATCGTACCTTAAGCGATTCTTTCCTTGCCAGCTTCTCCGTGGGCGAGGAAGACTCCTTTTCCAAACCGATAAACATCCTGGATTCCGACTAAAGCCAAAAAAGAAACAAAGCTTCAAAACATGAGATTTGGTTGATGAGGGAAGATGAGGTTTGCATTAATAATACTTGCTCCTGGTCTAACTAAGAAATATCCTGTTTCATGTTACACTAAATTGGTTGACCTTAGAAAGTCCTGCTATAATTAGAATTATATTACGTTAGTATAACTATACTGTAATTTAAAAAATGAACAAAGCTAATTCCAGCCACAACCTTTTCACACTGAGAGCAAAAGGCAGCAGGCTATATGCAGCAGGTCTGTTTGGTCAGCTGTGGGTGTCAGTTTAAGATCAGACAAAAATATGGAGAAGACAGTTTTCCCCTTAGACTCAAATTAACCTCTAAACCAGTTCATCCATTAGGGTCCAGAAAAACAACAGTAATGCTGTTTTGCTGAAACAAACAATCAGTAAAATTGATAATTGAGATTGATAATCGGCTTTAAATCAGTTATCAGTTCAGTATTTTGGATACAGGTACATAAATTATTATGCATAAATTAAATGCTATTAAACGTCATTGGTAAACATCATAATATATTTTGTTGCGTTACTTGTGGATATAACTTAAAAAATTGCTCAGTTTAAACATTTGTTTTGTTATCAATGTTCTATTGTGAATAAAATACTGGCTCATGTGATTTTTTTAATGCTGCATTAGATCTTTGTGCATTACAGTTTAATGTCTCATATGGTGAGAGACTGACAGGCTTTTACTGTATATTCACCCATTACAACCACATTATACAGACAGATGCACTTTACATGAGCCTGAGATGTGAGCTCTGATTTACTAAAAGCTTTTAGCACACAGAAAATGAATTACAGACGGAAGGATGTGATTGGCTGAGTTTTGACATGCACTAATTGCAGGTCATTTCACTTTCTCTACATTGGCAGAGGTCTAGTGAATCCTTTAATCTTTTCTTATTTATCAGCACTAAAAAAATAAAGTAATGCACTCTGGTGAGAGTTTAACTAGTAATGTTAGATGTATGGGATATGGCTGAACGCACCGCGCTGCTGGGCGAGCGGACCGGGCTGGCCTCGTCCCTCAGTAAGGGCAAACCGTTCCTCTCCGTTTCATTCCCTGCAGAACACACACACGAACATGCGCGCGCACACACACCCACACCAGCACACAAACACAGCATTAACATCAATCACATCTGTAATAATTATAATAGAATATTTAAAAACATCGCTCATCTGAAGGTGTTTTATTTCTTAATAAACATACTTTATTAGGCAACATTTTTTCTAGCAGATATGTTTGTGTGGTTGCTAAGTAGTGTTCTAGGCGGTTACTAGGGTGTTGCTATGCAAATAAGGTGTTTTTAGTCATTGGTCTTAGCTATGCAGTGTTTGTGTCTTTTAGGTGGTTGCCAGGGCATTGCTATGCATAATGCTATGAATATTATTCATGCTTTAATTATATGACTGTAGTGTCTCTTGTGCTTGAAGGATGTGGTGATTCCACACATTCAGGAATTAAATGGATACCTGGGCTGAGCGGATATAGTTCATTGTCTCCTCCATAGGACAGGTTGCGGGTTAGCCCACGCGGGTTGATCTTGGGAGGCGAGGTGGCTGTGGGACAGAGAGAGAACCGTCTGCGGAACAAGTTCTCTTCCTTCATTGTGCCGGCCAGTCTGTCCACTGGAGGAGAAGGGAACAATGTCAGTACAGTGTTGCAGCATAATGCGCTGAAATACTAATGGATCATCACACACACACACACACACACAGAGTAACGTTAATGCAGCAGTTATGCAGTCCTTGTCCTTACAGAGGTAATAGATAATCAGCAAAACAAAGTGGGTGTGTGTGAGCGAATGTCTGTGTCTGCGCCAACTTGGATGAAAATGCTACCAGAAAGCTTATGCAACATAAAAATGAAAGCTAAATGAGAAAAGCAGCTGACAGAATATAAATAAATTAAAGTCAAAGTCTTCAAATGTGAGTTTGTACACTGAACTGATTCTAAAGAGACAAAAACTCAATCAACCAAAACATATAGCAGGACGGAAAAATACGGACAACAACTTTGTTTTCTTAGCAAATGTCTCTTATAAGCCTTTTTTGTAATGAATTGATCAAAAAGACTAATGAACTTCTGAATGAACCTTTCACTGAAAAACCTCATCAAAAACCTCAACCTCATTTTGAATCAGTCCTTTACTGAAAACTGTCCATTTATCCATCCAGCCACCCATCCCAACCGTTGATCCATTTATCAATGCATCCATCTATCCAGCCATCCATCTATTATATAAGAGCCTATTCTTTTAATTGATCATTCAAAAAGACTTATTAACTTTTCAATGAGTTTGAATCAGTACTTCAGAATGAAATCTGTCCATCCATCCAACACACTATCCATTATTTTATCCACCTATCCATCCATCCATCCATCCAACAATCTAACCTGCTATTTATCCATCCATCCATCCATCCATCCAACAATCTAACCTGCTATTTATCCATCCATTCATCCATCCATCCATCCAACAATCTAACCCGCTATCCATCCATCCATCCATCCATCCAACAATCTAACCCTGTATCCATCCATCCATCCATCCATCCATCCAATGATCTATCCCACTATCCATCCATCCATCCATCCATCCATCCATCCATCCATCCATTCACCCATCCATCCATCCATCCATCCATCTAACCCCCTATCCATGCATCCATTCTACCAACAATCTAACCTGCTATCCATCCATCCATCCATCCATCCATCCATCCATCCAACAATCTAACCCTGTATCCATCCACCCATCCATCCATCCAATGATCTAACCCACTATCCATCCAACAATCTAACCTGCTATTTATCCATCCATCCATCCATCCATCCATCCACCCATCCAACAATCTAACCCGCTATCCATCCATCCGTCCATCCACCCATCCATCTAACCCCCTATACAGCCATCCATCCATCCATCCATCAATCTAACCCTGTATCCATCCATCCACCCATCGATCCAATGATCTAACCCACTATCCATCCAACAATCTAACCTGCTATCTATCCATCCATCCTGCTATCTATTCATCCATTCATCCATTCATCACTTTCGAGGGAATCAACTTATCAGTTCTTGCTTTATATTTAAACATTTAAACCCTGGGAAACTACATAATATACCCTTAAATATTCACTTAATTATTCAGATGCATTCTTTAGATATCCTAGTTGTAGGGTTGCAAAATGAAAGGTTTTCCGTTGACTTCGCTTATCAAATGAGCAAATCTAAGCAACATGGGCTTTTAGTTGCAGAGCATCAAAATCAAGTTCCCAGCATTATTCCTTCTCATGAAAAGGAGCTAAAAATAGCCTTTCTGCTGCAGTGTGGGTCTGAGGAGCAGCCGTCTATAAGGTGCACAGTTACAAACCCTGCTCTACCTCTCTTTCTCTCACTAGATCTCTGCAGGGTAATGAACCCCACCCTGCATGTGGCCGGGCAGTCAGCTCAACCAATCACAGCTCAAAGCCACAGCTGGAGGGCAGGGCAGATGGATTCAATTGGCCAGGACATCTGGCTGCTGTTCAGTTTGCTCTGTTTACAAGACTACGAGTGGCAGAGAGACGAAAACAGATCCTGAATAGACTAAACAAAAATAACACCTGCAAGAATGGAGAAAGAATATTACAAAAAAGATCTCTTTCAGTGATAAATGGGAGATTTTTGAACGTTAAATAATTAATTTGGCTTACTTTCTTTCATATAACACAATTTTTAATGGTTCAATTAAATTGTATTATTCATAAAGCTTGTTTAATTAACTAAAATCATGAAACATATACATTAAGTCATTAAACACACAAAACCATATGAAATTAAGATGAACACAAAACAAACAAGCATTTCTAATGTTAAATAAAAACTTTGTGAATCTCTTTGTGTGCGGCATAAAGGCCAGGCTGGTGGAGCATGTGGCATTTCATGGCCTTATTAAGCGTTTCAAAAGCTCATTCATTAATGTGACACTTCCTACACCGAAACGGGCATGGATAATTTTGATTGCAATTCTAAATTTAACAATATGCCATGCTCAATTTTAGATTGAGACGAGCAAGCGCATTATTAGAAGCTGACATATATGGTGGATTGCAATAAAAGTGCCAGGAAAATAATATGCTGCCATTATTCACACAAAAACAGCCTGAAGTTTTACAGACGAGCAATTAATTTCTGGCGACCTTCTTGGAGGCCCTATTTTATCAGACCAAAACTGTAAAAAATGTTCTTTGTGCGCCTGATTCATGCAAATAGCATACAGCCTTTGTTTATATGTTTCCATTCATAACTGGCAGCCATCGTGATGTTGATGAGGGTTTTGACCCTACATGCCTGCTCTATGATCTACTCCAGTAATCTTTAAACAGAGCTGAGTAAATGAATGGTAGAAGAACTGAGCAGAACCACAAGAGTGATGCCAAGCCACCGTCGGCACACTCTAACCCAGCGTTCTCCTGTGACCCTGCAACTCTGATTTAAGGTCTGGCACTCCACAGCAGCTTCGAAACACTCCCTACTGAGAGTTCAGAAGAAAACAACCCTTCATCCCGGCAGCTGACATCTTTAATCACTTCTTAACAAAGCCAGCAAAGAGACTAAATCCCGATAGAGGTTGACGTAGCTTGCACAGCTATGACAACTGAATGAATGTCAGTGTAAAAGTACCAGTGAAGTTAGATATTGGGCGGGTGCCAAAACTTTTGCACTCATGCAGTTTATTTTTGTGGTGAAATATTTTTAACCAAGGAGGTCCATTCTTAAAAAAGCTGAAACTGTAGCTAAAATATAAAAATATATAAAAAATGTCATATTTACATTTAAAATAAAGTCTCTTTTTGTAATATCTATGCATTGCAAAGATTTTTTTAACCATCATTCTAATGATTCTTACAAATGAAGAATGATCATTCATTTTGAAGACTGTTATATTATTTCCTTTTAAATAATGCAGTGTACATTTACAACAAACTTATATAATACAGCCATGTTTATCTTTAAATATATTTCACCAAAACAGATTTCTGGGTTATTATGGAGCAAACTAATCACTGAATCAGTGTTTCAAACTGAATAACTGAAACATGCAATGACAATGGATCCAATTTGTAGAAATGAATAGAACTTCACAACTTCACTTCACAAAAATCACAGGCACTATTGAAATGTATGATATCTAACTGTTAACAAATGTCTTAATGTGCTTATACTCTTGGTATACTTGCCTGAATTTATATATATATATATTAGTTGTGTTGGAAAGAAACTTATTTACACATTGTTGAACACACTTGAATGTCACCAAAAATCTTAAAAGAAACTATAGAGTTTCCTAAATGGACTAGGCCCAAGTTAGTGAGAAAACAGGGAAAAGGCAATGGATGCAGCATCTTGTAGCTACTAGCTAACAACAGTAGCACAGTTAGCTGCCTAGCATTAGCCTATCTTCACCCATTCAATATCTATTAAATTTGTGATATGTTTCTTTTTGACAGCTGAGTGAATTGCTGTCTGCGGATCAATGGACCACCGATGTCCGAATGGACTTCATGCCTGCCACATCCAGCTAATCTCCATCCTTACTGGGCTTTTATTCCAACTCCTAGTGCTGGATTTAAGGCCTGGCCAAATGACCTATTTACTAATGTTGGCAGCACATCAGCAGACAGAACATGGAGTATTTTATGAGACAAGGTCTCTGACATACATTGCGTGGTGACCTCATTTCCATTATACAGGTGCAACCGAAGCTGCCACTCAAGCAGAAAGAAACACATAGAAACATAAACAAAGTATGGAGACTCTGAGGTGTTTAGTTTTAAATTGTAAATGCTACTCCTCTGACAATAAAGTTAACATGCTGTTAATACACATTACTGATCTTCTTGAGCAGGATTACTAACTAATTAGCAAAAGTTCTTCAAATCGAGAAAAAAAAAAAAAAGTAGCTTGTTTTGCTACTGAAGCAACTGTCTTTTCAGATGACATCACTAACCCTTTACTTTTTCTACCCAATTTTTTTAATTATTAACTAATAATTTGCATTAAGCCTTCATAGAGTTTCACCACATGACACTGATCTGCCCTTAACAGATAAATTCAAATAAACATAAGGAAACAAATTGGGCTCGATTAACAGTCATAGGGGTCTGTAGGTGTTCTGCATATTGGATGCACCACATGACATTCATTTTGCAGACAAACATTTTTTAGCATTCATAAGCAGTTTAAATGACTCTTTTTCTAAGAAGTGATAAAGAATTATGTCCAAGAAATGTATTGTTTAAATAAGTTTTTTTAAGACAGTTGTACCACCCTGACATTTCTTGCATCCCAAAAACAGCTAGATTCATTTTAATACAGAAATAAAAACACATTTGTTATGGAATAGGTGCACTCAAGTAAGTCACTTCATGTATAAAGAATTAAATAAATGCTTTTCTATAAAATAATAGATAGGACAAAAGTATAGAGGTACTTGAGTAAAAGTACAGATCCATACTCCAGTAAAAGTAAAAGTACTCCTTTTTCAATTTTACTCGAGTAAAAGTACAAAAGTACTTGTTTTTTTATGTACTTAAGTAAAAAAGTACTGCAATTTTTTACGGTCTACTTAATTTGTTATAGCACATTTTTTTTCCATAATCTTACTGCTCAAAATACCTGAGATTTTTGACAAGCATGATGCAGTAATGTTTAATGTGAAGCTTACACTGCAATGCACCCGAGAACAAACATCAGTTGAAGATTAGACAGAGTGTCTAATTTTCAACTGTAAGAAAAAAGTGTTTTGAAGCATAGGCTATTGTTTTGCAGAACGTTATATATGAAGTTAGGATAAACATTTGAAGGAAAATATTATATATATATATATATATATATATGTTTTTTTGATTTAGAGACACTGATGTTGATGTGTCTGCATTCATTTCAGTGGACTTAAATAGATCTGCAATCAGCTGCAATCGGATCATTCCAATTCGAGAATAAGACGTTTAGTGCGATTTGCGAACCGATTGAACAGGTTCAGTATAAAGAATCAGTTTGTTAATGAATCGCTCGTCTGCGTCTCGCTCAGAGGACATATGAGTAACGATATGTTTTATAAAATGTAGTGAAGTAAGAAGTACGATCCTTTGACTGCAAGATAACTGCAAGTTGTTGCCCTAGTTGCTAGAATGCTGACCTGGCCAAAAATAACATTGCCTCTTTGTTGGATTGTAAGCAAACAGGTTAAAGGTATTGGGTTTCCTAGGGCAAAAAAACTCAAAATCCCAACCCATCATGATTTTAAACTGGTTAAACTGGCTTCAGACCTGACACTGCTCCATTTCAAGACAAAAATAAAAGCAACACCTTCATATAAGTGGTTAAGTCTGACTAAAGTCTGAATTCAAAGGTTCTCAAGTGTGCTAAAAGGAGATCAGGGTGGTATTTGGGGAAAGTCTAAAAACACTGGCCTCCCACTGAACAGTCTCTTTAAATAGACTGACAGCATGGCCTCTGCACTCTCAGCTCCACTAATGATGTGTTCTGCCTTGTGGGTGACCGTGGCCAATAACAAGGTCATTGATGGCTAGCTTGTACCTTCATCCTGGGGGCTGACAGTGCTCAGTCCTACTTTCTTGTCTGAGAAGCAGCAATTACAGTTTCTTGAGAGGCTTATTTGGGTGCTATTCAGGGACACAACCACTAAAGGGACTGAGTAAATGTTGTTTTTGAAGGCCAGGGCAACCCTTGAACACTGTGACTAAACTGCCAAAGCTCCTGCAAAGAAATATACTTAAGAAGTCTGGACCATTTCCAAACCGTATATTTTCTTAGACTTCAATCAACTGGATTTTCAGAATTGTAACAGTCTAATTAAAGGTATAGTTCATATAGTGTATATTTTACTCCAAGCTTGGTAATGCTATTGGATAGTGACCATTATTTTGAAGTTCCATGAATCAGATACATCCGCAAGTACTTAAAACCAAACTATAACATCTGATCCAGATAGATGGGTTTTTGTAACAAAAATATTCCTAGTTTTCAAATCATAAATGTAAATAACTGACTTCAATGTTTTTTTGTTTTTGTTGTTGTTTTTTGCTAGAGCGATGAGTTCCGGCTTCTTGGCTGACTTCTTACTCAACATATGATGTAAGTTGTGTCATATGTGGAGCCATAAGTTCGCCAAGAAGCAGGATTTCTGCGCTTTCGCCGAAAAAAACAACAATCTGCTTCAGAAATCATGTGGTAACTTAGGGCATACAGGTTAGTTTTCTTGCCGTGGTAATACCATTAGTTAAATCTTGCAGTATGTAAACATTTATTCTATTGTTCAACTTTAGCCAAAATCTGACATTATTTGAATGTTTATTTTTAATTTTCTAAGTGTGTTAAAATGTCCAGTTTTCGTGTTGTGATAGCATTCTTTACATGTTACAAAGAGGTTCTTTAGAGCATTCAACAAGTACAAAAATCCCATATGTGGGAACGTACTCCTAGGGCCACGGAACGAAAAATCACACATGTGGGACCGGACCGCTCAAAAGGTTAAACATTCAATAAATATGACTTTACTTTAAGAATGTTTTGTCTTAACATTTATAAAATTTTACAAACGATGCTAGTGAAAGTTGTGAGAATGCTTGGGACCAAGTCTTACGCATTTTACGAGGTGGCTAATTCGAACGAATTCGTACAACTTCTCTCGTACGATTTCGTACAATTTGTCTAAAACCTCAGCTATGGGTAGATTTAGGGGCGGGGTTAGGTGTAGGTCATTTGTACAAGTTCATAAGAATTGGCAACACGTTAAATACATTCGATTTAGCAAAAAATTGTACGAATTGCCATGAGGTCAGGCTAAAATGTTAGCTGGGTGCTCACTATTTATATAACTACATGACAGAATCTGTGGAAACAATTTTCACTCTAAAATTGCAAGTACGTTGCACAATGAAATACAAAGAAACAGTAAGCAGCAGTAACAATTTTACATTTCTGCTTGTGTGATCCACAGACTGAAGAAAGCTTAAACAAACAGGTTTGGAATGACAGCAAATAATGGCAAAATGTTCCTTTTTTGGGTGAACTATTCCTTTACGATATTGAGAAAAAACATTGAAGTTTATAAAATTAAAGTTTATATTTGTATACACAGGCTGTGCTTTGAACTAGGCGTACTGTGGCCACTGCTGAGGTAGAGCTTTTAGTCTGAGTTTTATTTTATTCATCGGCGTGTGATGCATTAGAGACCAGCTAATGGTGGCGCGTCTGTACCTCAGCACTATTTCCAGCAGGTTACAGCGCCTGTGTCTTTCCATCATAACCCAGCATCACATCACACACTCCATTTAACACAGACTTTAATGTGTCTTATGTAGGTCAAAGAAGATGAATGTGAATTTAAACGTTTTTGTAAAAGCCGCCCCACATAGCCTCAATTCTGCAGTTTCTTAAGGTTTCTGAAATTACACCTGGTTCTTTATCCTCTCCATCAGCACTAATTGCAATCAAGGGCAGCGCTACACATAAACAACATTTGATTACACATGTCTGGATTATAGAGACGAATACCCTTCATCCAGGACAATCTGGAGTGTTTTACTTCATTCACTCCATTTACTGCTCAACCTTTAGTTATCAAGATAAAACCGGAGAATGTTATCAGTTCTATCCAGACATTCTACTGATAAGATGCAATTAAAATAAAATCATTAAACATTTTGACTGCTAACTACAACTGCTTTTATTACACAGATGACATTTCTACTTTGCTACTATTAACTACTATACAATTATATTATTGAATTACTATTATTACCAATTAGCCAAGAACACGCACCACAAGGGTAAAAGGCGAAAATATAGGTTTATGTAAAAAAATATATATATACGTATATATATATATATATATATATATATATATATATGTGTACGTGTATATATACACATACACGCAAATACATGCAAATGCAAAATCTTGCATGTAGAACCATTTGCATTATAAAACTAATTAAAATCTTTTAAAAAATCTTTTATTATTTTCAAGAAATTATTAAAATTTAAATTATTATTTCTGTTGGTGTTGGAAAAAGTGAAATATAACCTTGACGAGTGCTTGAAAATCCTTAAACAAGTTTTTTCAATATGACTTATTAGCAGAGAATTTCTCAAGAGCGTCTGTTTCTTAACATTTTGTTGACACTAATAGTTTCACTAAGACATGAAAGTGCCAAAAGAGCGATAAGATGCTCTGCTCTTCTAATAGACCCCGAGGCAGTATGTTCACACAAATTCCACCGAATTCCAGATTTTCCTAAAGAAAGGACAGTTTTTCTGCAGCATTAGATTAATATGAGTTTTGCACATGTGCAAGTGCTGATAGAATAATCCTGCAAATACCAGCTCAAGTGTTAAAGCAGAGGATGGATTACCCAAATATGATGGGTTATAATCTGTCCTGAAAGAGGACAAATGCTAATGGACGTGATCACTGATGGCTGTCTTCAACATGATGGAAAAAACATCAAGATATTGACCTTTAGCGCCCTTTTCCCAGAGCGACGTATGTCTATTTCTGTCCTGATGTCCTCTGAGGTTATTGACTGCATGATGGTCAATACAGACCAGCTCTGGGCTGCAAAACTTACAAATGGCCCTTTGGTTTAGGGGAATTCTAATGCAGCTCCACGTGTAGATAAGAGTCAATGGATGTGGGCGAACACTCAATTAAAACATTAGTGGAGGTGGAATTATGAGCTATAAACATCTTGTTCCTCTCAGAGAGGTCAAATCACCTGCTCTGTGTGGTTTGAATCTGATTCTCCACTGGGACTCTATCTAAATGAATAATGATTTTTAAACAAACAGTTAATCTAAAAATTAAAAACCATTTACTGATGTCTTTTGTATAAAAATATATCAACAAAACAAAATTTGAACAACAAAATATTTAAAGCTTCTTATAATATGCATTTATTTTACCTTACTCGTTTAATTTTTCGATTAGCGATAACGATTTAATTTTCCAACCCCCTCCGGCGATTGGTCGATTTCATTTGGAGCAGTGTTTGTGAGCTTTCAATGCTCCAAAAGCACCACCTAGTGGCAAAGAATAAATTTGCTTTTTCATTCAGACCAACGCTAAAAGACCAACAACATGCTAGCGTTTCATTTTAAAATAAGCATGAAACTGCTTGGGACTCGTTTTAAAAATGACTGGTTTCAATGATTCAGAATCGACTCTTTTTTTTAGAGAGACAATAACTTTCTATATGGTGCACTTTTAGATTTAAAATTTTGCAGTTTATACAAACTACTTTAATGGTGCTTCTATTGATTATTTTGTTCTTTTTAGAACGTGACAGCAACTTTCTGGAATTCTGGAAGATCATGATTTTAAAATAGAGATCAGTAGGGATGCTCATTTCGGTTATTTCTCATAACCGACAACCGACGCACGTTAACCCGAATATTAACTGGTTAACTGACAACATTATTTTAAATGAGAATTGAATTCAAAGGATAGCGCCTGTGACCCGTTACAATAATAATATTAATATCAAAGATAGTAACGTCCACAAAACTAAATCTTAACACTTTCTGACATGACAGGCACGAGTTCTTTCATCAAACCTTCATTAACCGACAGCAGCTTTGCGCGGAAAGCGGAGCATATGAATCGCGTGCA
>JAUCMT010000059.1:15444865-15460253 GCA_032357475.1 Enteromius thamalakanensis
TTATAGCGCCGGCATGAATGACGTCACCGCTCATTATGCCGGTGCCGTAATCGGATAGATTCACAGCTGTTTCAGATGCGTGTTCACGCCGAGGCGTTCCCATAGCGTTTTCAACGCAGTGTCTCGTTCCTTCAAGGAACAGTGGTTACATACGTAACCCTGTGACGTTTTTCCTCATGTAAATGAGCGTGAATAATTTGGACAATTTGGATCACACGAAAATTCTGTGATAGGCTCATGGAAGTGATACCAATGAAAGTCAGAAACATAGTAAATACTTTGGTAAAGTCCATGCAACATCAGTAGCTGTACTTAAGCTTTGCAATGCTTCATGCACACTTTTTTTGTGCAAAGAAAGACAGTGGGATCCCAGGCAGCAGAGAATACATCCCAAATCCTGGTTAGCCCACACTACAGTAACTGCCCGTTGGTCTGTGGATGGAATCCCGACTTGTAGAGGCCCCTATCTTCCAACAGAATTTTCTCCAAAACCGGGAGATGAACTCGGGACCCCTATCAAAGACCACGTCAACCAAATGGCCATGAATCTGGAACATGTGATTAAATACCACCTGTGCAATCTCCTTGGCTGAGGGGAGCTTGGTAATGGGAATGAAATGAGCTGCCTTTGAGAAGCGGTCCACCACCATGAGAATGACAGTGTTGCCCTGCGATTCAGGGAGGCAAGTGACAAAATCAAGGGCCAAGACAAGAGGTGGAAAGGAATGGGCAAAGGATGGAGCAGGTCAACGGTAGGCACATTAAAAGTCTTGTTCTGTTCTGAACGTAGAAAGAGCAGGCAGCCACGAACTGCCTGACATCCTGGGCCATGGATGGCCACCAGAATCATTGACGGATGGCTTAGATCTTCGAACTCCTGGATGACAGGCCAGCTTGGATAAGTAACCCCACTGGATAACGTCTAGGTTACGAACGTAACCCACGTTCCCTGAAGGAGGGAACGGAGACGTTACATATGGGATCTCATATGTAACGTCGAAGTGATTCGACTGAAAGGGTAACATCTGAGCGCAGCGCAGGTTACCTGTCATTCAATGTCCCAGGAGAGCGAAGCCCAAACCATGGTTTATTTATAGCATGCCAAAGCAAACTAAATTAATTTTTCAAAAACACAAATTCAGTCAGAGAGTTATGCAAGAAATAGTACAAAAACAACGACAACAACAACAACAAAAAAGGAATACATGAAAACTGTCCTTGCAAAAATACCCGGCAGTGGGCGTGGCCGAGAAGGGATCAAGAAGAAGCAGGAATGCAGGACTGAGGAAATTGGCTTCAGAGCAGGATGTGTTAGCTCGGGAAAACACTATTGACCGGCCTAGGAAATGGGAAAATGAGATAGAAAACAAAGAACAACAAGAAGACCAAAAAACCTAACAGGAGTGGACTTTGGCACGACCACAGTGAACCAAACGAGACGTTAAGCGCTAAGCGTTGGCAAATTGGTGAACAAAGATCGGGCACAGGAAAGTACTTAGGCGGGGAATATTTAGAGCGAGAGATGATAAGACATTGTATAGAATAATAATAATCAATAATCAGTAAAACGGTCATTAAAAACAAACACTGTGTGCTCACAACACACAGACAGGAACCAAAATACCACAATGAATGACAGGGTGATCAAAGTGAGGATGTAACAAATTTACTCAACCATTCTTTTACCCCAAGTTAAAATATCTTAGAAAGTTGTCTAATAACTTTAAGAAATTGTATTGTCACAAAAACTAAGAAACTGAAAGAAGGACAAAAACACTTGTTTAGCTTTGTTCATGTCCTTTGAGGGGCAGAGCTGCACATCACGCTGGTGGCATTGAAAAACAAAAACAAAAAAACACTGATTATTTTCCAGGATAAAAAAGTATGCAAATTTCAGTCATATTTACATGCGTTCATTTACCTATTCCACAGAATTCAGCTATTGCACATAATTTACAAAGTACTATCTACTTTACAGTGACCTCTACTTATCATACTTATCGCCCGCATTTTAGAACATCATCACCTGTCCCTCAAGAAGATTTTCGGTAAAACAAGCAAAGGCAGGACCAGTCAACTATATTTTGTCAATGACAAAATATACAGGCAGTGCGTACGAAACTCAAATCAGCTCTTAATTAAATCATTACATTTATGGTATATAGCACTTACTGAAAGGGCTTTACATGTATGGAGAAATCTTCTCAAACACCATTGTGTACCATCCACCTGGATGATACAACAGCAGCCATATTGTACCAGAATGCCCACCACATGCCAGCTTAATTAATATTTTGTTCAATAGTACAATAAAACATTGTAATCTTATATATATACATATACAGTATACAGTATATGCATATATTAATATATTTATAAGATAACAATGTCCCTCTTCAGGAACTCTAGTTGGTTCATAAGGCGGTTAGCCTAGCCACGAACAGTAGCTGATGGTAAAAGGCGATTTTTTCTAGACATGGGTCCGAAAAACTCGACAGACGAGAGGACCTTCCTGCGACTGTCCAAGGGTTCACACCATCGAAACATTTGGTGCGCTAAATCCAATCCGGCCGACAGGGCTCCCAGCAGGAGCTCGAGGTAAATTAAATAACTCCAGGTTGCTCACAACTCCAAGGGTGGCTTCAAGCAAGGAACATTCACGCCCAGTGATTTTTATGTCCGAACCAAAGCTGGACAGATGTTAAGCCAGCGTCCTCTCAGCCTTCAGCCATGTTAAGGTTTAGAGTTAAGGTTAAGGTTTAGAGATATGACCTCATTTAGAGACGGTGTGAAGGAACTGACTGGCATGAGAGGAGGCGGGAGAGGGACACAGGAACACAAGATCTGTATGGAAGCAGCGAGGAATCCTTGGAGCTAGGTACAACCACCTCTCTACACCAGTCTATCAAATCCTCACAAGTTTTTTATAATATAGTCCAGAACTCAAATCAAGCTCACACTCAGTGATGGAAATGTGGCCAAGGCTTTCCTCCAGGCCTTCAATCTCCACTAAGACCCCCTCGATGGCAGACGATGTTGCCTGCTCACGCACCTGGTCAGACGTCTCTAGAGGCTCGGGCTCGTGTGTCACGCTCCACTGATCCTCTCCTTCACCGCTGTAGCTGACTGTGGGCTGGTCTCCGGACATGGAATAGGTTTGGCGGTGAAATCGTCTTCCCCAGGGCAAACAGTGAATGCCAAGCTGTTGTAATACAACACTCCACGAATGTGGCAAAGTTTTCCTTGGGACCCCCCTCTTGGTGGTAAATTATTCAAATTTACAGTTCAGTTTCAACCTTTTGAGCGGTGCCCCTGAGAGTATAGGCCCACATATTGGTTTTAAAACGTTCGGTGACGTCGCATAACTGCCAAATTCAAACTGAGCTTTCGTGCGTTTGCTGGCGCTGAGCCAGAGAGAGACGCGCAGAACAAACTATCCAGTGTTCTTAACCACATAATACTTTTTAGGTTTCTGATATTTAAATACACATAAGCACTAGCGAAACAATACATTTACATCAGCTTGTAAAATACAGTGCAAGTAAACATAATTTACAGTGTATTTTTTTTGTATTTAATGCCCCCATGTAGGTATAAGGAAATATTATGCTAAGTAAAGGGGTAATAACCTGAAAACTTGTAAATCATTTGTACTGTAAGTATTTTGAAATGAAGGGATACATATTGTAATATTATTTGGTATGCATGACCTAATAACAATCTTATATTTGCAGGAGATTTAGCAAAAATAAACAATGTGTACTTTTTAACAGCTTCTCATATTAAAAAATAGTAATAATTTAAGGAAAAAGGAGGCATTTCTGATGAGCGGTAAACCCAGGAACTGAACTAGTCAAAACGGTGCTTAAAGATGTTCATCAAAATGGTAAATTCAGTCTGTAAAATCCTGTCAGATTGCTATAATACACACTTTAATCTAGAATTTCAGTTTTTATAACAGGCTGTGTTTAATGGCCTGATGGTTTGGCCATAATAGTTTAACTTATTCATCAGTGGGTGAAAAACATGAACAAATAAAACAAATTATTCTATATTAAACATTTCAAAATAATTTAACTGTATAAGTTGCATTAGTATAAGGTTGATTTGCTTTTTCTTTTTTAACTGGTGTAATATCTTTTATCATATTGCAGGTGTCATATTGTGTGTGATTTGAATTTAAAAACCTATTTTGGGTTCATTTAACCCAGCAATAGGCCTATAGTAAATTTCCAACCGTCTTTGAATTAAATAAAACAGCCCACTGTGATTATTGTTGTATTACCTGGTATGTACAGTAATACATGTACTGTATGTACAGTATGACCTACTTGAGCAATATGTTGTAGCCAATTACTGTAACCACATGCAACAAAGGGGGAACAAGCAATATAGTTATTGTTGTTGTTAATAAAAGAAAATAAATGCCTGTGTCCTCATCATTCAAAAGGCTTAAAAAACACACTAAATGGTTTGAGTTAGGTGTTACGTTAGATATGAGGTTGGTGTACAGTATAAACAGTATATACAGTCTGTAAAGTATAAAAACCATTCCGCCTATGGAGAGTCCACAAATACCAACTTGTGTGTGCGCACATAAAAATATAAAAAAATGTTAAACTGCTGCAGTACATACCATTTAACCACCATAAGCCACATAGCCATACACTAACTGAATACACTAACTAACCTCATCTTTGGAGACAAACTTTAAAAACAAAAGAGTAACAAGTGTGCTCAAGTGTGAACTGTTTATTTTATATAAACCAGTGGCTTTCAATCCTGGTACCCACTGCTCTGTATATTATTATCTCCCTTATCTGACACGCTCAGCTCAGTTCATAACTCTTTCAGCTAATGATCTGAATCAGGTGTGTAAAATCCATTATTCATCATACTAATTAATTAATGCTAATAAAGAAGGCATCTTACCAGAACAATAACAAAGAACGGAAGTGCTGTGCCTTTACATACAGTTTTAAAAGAAAGACGTGCCATGTTATTTAATGAATCCAGATGAGTTTATCCGCAACTTTCCGCATTTGGATGGTCCTTGTTAAACTGCACTGAGCACTGATGTGAAAGGTACGAGTTTTTGTCACCAGAGTTAAATGTCATTTTTTACGTCAGCAGTGTTAATGCTCCACCTCTGCTTTACATGTCTGAACAGTTTGGGCATTATAAAAAATAAAGCTCTCTTTAATTTGTCCATATTCTAATTAACATGCTACTAACCACTTCCTAGTTTCCTAACATAGTACGCTATTATCGTGACGATTTGCATAACTCCTACATGAAGTATACAACAGCACCACTGTTCTGTGTAAAGGGCTCAAAACAATATCTAACTGAAAATTTCAATGGATAAATGTGAACCTAAAATAGAAAAAGTGTTTTTCCAAAACTGTTCCGATGCTGGAAATGTTGTGGCATGTCTAAGCTCCGTCTCCAAAGTTTTCCTCCTGTGTTTGGAATTACCTGGGTGCTAAAAGGTGTGTGCATTCCCAGCACATCATCTTCGTGTCTATCGTGTCTCCAGCACTCCAGCAAAGACAGTAAACACCAGCTGCCACTAAAGTGGAGTAAAACTGATCGGTTGCTGAACTCTGTTCACGGTCAGCACCAGTGGGAGGCATTTAAATTTCTAGGATACACAATAAAAATCATGTGGGGGCATTATTGCTTTCTGTAATTACAAAACTATGCAACTGCTTTTAACTTGACTTTACACATTTTTTTTTGTTGTGCAAATCGAACACTACTTTATGTGCTTAGCAGATGGACTATGCTCTTCCAATTAATTATCTTTTAATGGTTTAAATAAATGAGAAAACTAAGGAAGCACAAATTATTTTTGATGGGTTTAATTTGTATGCCTCAATACTGTTTTTTTCCATAGTACATATATATATAGGCTATATATATATTACACCTTCAGGGCATTTTGATGCTCTCTAGAGGAAGAGGAAATTCTATCATAAATGTTTACAGTATAAATGCAAGATAAATGCACAGAGCGACTGTTAAATAACATTAAATCGATTCCATTTTATTTATCAAATATTGTGTGGCCTCTTTCAGATGTCTAGTGGAGATTTTAACAGTTTTCACGGCAACAAAAAAATAAACAGAGTACTCTTATTGTTTTTTAAAATTCATTTATTTGGTGTTCATTATGTGTTCATGGTTTCCTGCAAGTATCAGAATATTCCAAATAAAATGGATAATCATTTGATAAAACCAGAGGTGTAGTAAAGACACTTCCTAAATAAATAAATATCATTCATACACACAAGTAGAAACAAGAAAAAAATATTTTCACCAGTGCGAAAGTGATGCTAGTGCACTACTGTTAAATACAAGTAAAATGTTAAATAAAAGTATTCCAAGTATTGATCATAGAAAGGTATAAACAGTGCAGTAAATATGACATTAATGTAGTTGCTCACATTTCAGACATAATCAGGATGGTTTGCATAGTTATTAGGACTCATGCTACTTTGTTTGTCTACTCAAATTAGAAAAGGCTGACACTAACTGCATAAAAATAAAATGCAACATAAGCTACAAATCCCAATAAAGTACTCATATCCAGCACAGCAGATTGAGCTTCATTCACACTGCAAAATCTACAACATAGTAATAACAGAAATGTACCATAACAGTCTTAATTTCTAATTATCATTATAACAGCACACAATATTTTCATTTGTATTGTGCGCACTGATAGGTTGCGAGTGGCTTCTAGTGTGCTAAAACAAAAAAAAGAATGCGTCTGCTCTAAATGTTTAAATAATGTATGATATATTTGTCTAAACATCATTTAAGATATTATTTAAAACTTGGGGTCCCACAAAGGCCCCTATGAGTATATACAGTACAATCATGCCAGTACTAAAATGTACAGATTTGATATTGCATTAAATATATTATGTCAAATTATACAAATATCTCTTTCACACATTTTGCAGTAAAAAAAATAACATCTCTTGAAATATCGTAAATAGAATTACTTGCTGTATACTTTAAATTATTATAATAGAAAATGGCTGCATTTTCCAGTGTTATATTTTAAATGTATTCATTAAAATTAAAATATTACCAAAAAAATTAAGTTTTGAACAAGAAATGAATTACATCCAGGCCATATTTATATGTGAAACACATTTCTTTGATTGTTGACAAGGGTCATCTTGAGGCCACATAAATTTAACGTTTTTGATAATTTAGATTTTGATAGACAGCAACTGCTGCTACATTCTGGTAAATTAAGTCCACATTGTTTCCGGTTCTTGATCGAATGATGTCATATGCACACTGGTGGAGGTAAACATACTGCTCCTATTGTAGAAAACACAAACAAAATTGTGTAAAAATAGAATTTTCTTTACTTTGCAGTTTCTTTGTCGGACAATATCAAATATTAACAACAATTTCTATGTAAATGTAATCTTGAGAAATATTATCGGCTCATTATGAATTAAGTTGATAACTTATGTTTAATTCTGTTGATAAGAATTATTTCTACTGGTCCCAATAGAAATCATTATAATCACAGTGATTTGCAAAGTAATAAAGTTAACCAGAATACCTACATGTTGTAAACAATAAGTATTGTAACATACAATATGAAAAAAAAAAATAGCTTATTGCTTTTTTGTGCAATGTCTTATTCAGTTTTCTAAATCTGTCACTTGTGACAGCTCTTCATGAATCCCAAAGTGATTATTTTACCAGCTTTGCAGTTAAAATAACAAAATACATTCAACTAGGGCTAAGCGATATATTGCATGCTGTATTCATACGCATCAAGTCAGTAAAACCAGTTCCTTGATTAGCAGTAAATCTCAATCACCTTTTTTTAAATGGAGCGGGAATTGATACACTGAGCCGTAGATCACTGACAAACTGGACTATATTGCATTCAGTATTGCATACTGCGATATTTCATAGCTCGCCAGTGATGTATGGCTTTGTGTATTAGCTGCCGCTCCATTTGAAAACAGGTGATGGAGATTTACCGCTCAACAAGGAAATGACTTTACTGACTAGATGCGCATGATTATCCAATGTGATATTTCACCCCCGCCCTTTATTCAACGGAATAATTTGGGCTTTGGATACAGCATTGCTCCAGATGTACTATAAAAAAGCCTGCCAGACCCATTCTAACCACCAATAAAGAATGTTTTCTCAGCTTCTCAAATTTGATAGTTGTCTATTCTGAAACTTCAGCTTAACACTCAGCAGCAGAAATACTATTGGCTGTGAATTGTTTAAGCAAGCAAGCGAGTGGCACCAAATTCACATTCTTTCATGTGTCATCTAGGGTCCAGAAATACTGGCATAGATGCTCTCTCCTGCCTCCATTCTGCTGATTCTCCAGAATCAATTCTTCTAGACCCTGGATGAATAAATAACCGAAACCACCACTATGCAAATTGTGACAGTCAGATGACCTTCCACTCATCTCCCTGTACTCATCTCTGGGCTCTGGGCATCCAGAGACAAACAACCCAAACCCTTTTGCTTATCTTCAATACAACGACTGAAGTGAGACCCTTGAGCAAGGCACCAACTCCACAGCATTGGCTGCCCACTGCTCCGGGTGTATGTTTACTGTGTGTGTGTTCACTACTGTTTTTCTACTTTGGAAATGTAAATGCAGAACACAATTTACATGACTGCCACTGATGATAATAGCAGTAAGTTCTGAGGAAACAGGATTGGACATTGGACCTGGCATTGGTACCCTAGCAGCTGGGGAAAACTTCTAGACTTTTCAAATGAATTGTGGACTTCCAGGCGGCTGAGGCACATGAAGGAACAATATTTCTGCAGTCTAAAAAGCTGTTGGTAAACGATTTAATGAAACCAAGTGGTGGTTCTTAGAGAAACAGTCATTAGTTATTGAGATACATGTTTGAATACTGAGGGAGAAAGGTGACCATAAATGTGACTATAGATCAGGGGTAGGCTGATGCACAGAAAAAGTACCCAGTTCTTTACCTCAGTCTGCACCATGAGAGGCCTGTGCATGCGCATATCATTAACAATTCCATAGATGTCCACCATACTGTCTCTTTCAATCTGGAAGAGCAGGTGATCAATGGCAATAAAGGTCCCTGTTCTTCCCACACCAGCACTAAAAAGAGATACAAGTTTAGACGAATGCATGGCAAATTCATAAACACTTGTTAACAGAAACATCATTCACCTGCAATGCACCACAGCTGGAGAGTGGCGTGAGTACTGGTCCATGTGTTCTCTCACCAGGTGTCTGAAGTCAATGAGGACTTCAGTGGTCTGTGGAACTCCATGATCCGGCCATGCCGTGAAGTGGAACTGCCGTATATTGCGAGTTTCTGCTGTTTTCACCTACAGAATTATAAGTCATATTACAGTAAATTATTACTGATTACTGAAAAAAAAACAACAACAATTTTCCACTTTTGTATGCTACTAAAGGAATAAATGAAGATATTAAGTGGAGGTTGTGTTGCTTTACATTTTTGATTTTGAAGTCTCTTATCGTCCAACTCTCCAAATCTATCTCTGAGATAGTTGTCACAGAGTTATTTTGATAATGATTAGTCCCAGATGGCCAGTACTTCTCACATTTCACCTGGAGAAAATCACAAAGTACTGGTTATCCTTATCCTGAAAATACATTTTCACATTTGACCACTTTTCAATGTTTCTAATATTATTTCACAATGAAAACTTACTCGTCCCATCTCGTTGCATCTAGTCAGCATCACTATGGTGTGCACATTCTTCTCCCAGATCATTCTCCAGAATTCATTTACTGTGAGGGGCAGTGGACCCTGAGCTGCTATGAACTCTTTTCTTGAATTGTAGCCCTGTTAAAAAAAAAAAAAAAATAAGAAATAATAAAATGATAAAAATAATTTTGATTACATGACACATTTCAGAAAATTTCACTTTTGTTTATATACTCACTGGAATGTAGTTGGCATTGATATAGTCATCAAAGGGACTGCCACACATTGATAACTTCACTCTTGAAGCATCATCTGATCATGTCAAATATAATGTATTTAGTATAAGAACATATTTATCAATTAAGAACTGAAAATCATGTGTCTCCCTATTATATCATTCCCCTATCAGATCGCTTGCCACTCCCTATAAACAGCAAAAACTCCTCTCAGCATCTCAATCTTTGTATCCCTCCTCCTCCCCAGCTCCTCCTTTTAGTTCTCTCAGGTTTTTTTTTAAATGTACCACAAAAAATATAAGTTAGACAAATAATAATTAAAAAAATCTCTTCATATAAACAAATTATGGCTTTATCTGTGCTCTTTGCATTTAGAATTTGAGGCAACCACTGCATTTTAATCAAAACATATCCAAACGAAACTGAATGATGAGCTGAATGAGATGAAAATTCACTCTCTGTCAGCAGGTGGCGCTTACGAACAGCAATGGTTCAACGGTCAACAGCCAGTCTACTCACAAGGTAACACATTGCTGTAACGGTTCTTTGGCTTGTTTTCAATAGCCAGAGCTGTGTTCTTTGACTGGGCCGTTCCAACAGTTTTCAACTCCTGCAACAAAACAGCACTTTTTAGAACTAGACTTTGAAAACATTATGATATATAGTACCCTCCACTAATATTGGCACTCTATGTAAATATGAGCAAAATGGTGGTGATGGAAGATTTCGCCACGAGCCCATTATAAAAATTTTTACAGAGGCAGTCAGTCAGTTTTAGATTTTTTAATCTGCTGGTATTTGAGAGAATCCATTGTGCCATGCATCTGAAAACGATATCCTGGACCTTGGCAGAAAAACAGGTCAGCAACATTAAAGATCCAGTATATTTAACTGTGGACCTAGCATACTTTTTTTTCATCAAAGTTCTTTCCTAGGAATATACTTTAGAGATATTGTACTCATAAAAATGGCTAGGCGGGCCAATCATATTGGCCATCATGGATTCATGAGATTTCCTCTTCAATTAGAAGTGTTTCAGCGCATTGAAAGGTAAGATTTATTTATTAATGAAAGATCAAAAACATTAACGATGCAGATTTATTTACTGAGGTGCCAATATAAGTTGAGGTCACTGTTTATGTGTACCTCATACTCTTCAGCGAAACCACAGTTGGAATCCGCATGTTTCCGCTTAAAGTACTCTTCATAGTCTTCTATTCTCAAAGCATTATCACTGTGTACCATAAAACACAAACAAACTCGTTGAAAAATACTACGAAGTGTAAGAAATCATGTTTCAACATTGAAAATAAATATATTATTATATAAAAAAGGTACTTACATTTTATTACTGGAAATAGAAAGAAAAAAAAGAAAGCATTAACAGGTTTAAGTTTTGTCAAATAAATATGAAACTATAAACATAACAGACAAAAATACCTAATGGTGTGAACAGGGATGTCGGGACTTTGTTTTATGGTTTGTCTGGAACAGAGAGTAATAAAGAAATGTTACTATAATATCTCCTGTCTCTTGAGCTCTGTACAGTCTTTATTTCTCTGGTGACACTGGCAGCTTACCTTCTTGAAGAGAAGAAGAGAATTAGTGTGATGAGGAAGAGAAAACAGATCACTGCCAGAACTATTCCAACAATCATTGGAATTTTAGAATCTTTAATGTTAGAATCTACATAAGAACATATTACATGTTATTATTATATCATTAAACATTTTCCAAATAAACCATTGTTATGTACTGTGTTGGGAGCTTTGGATGGTGAAAAGATAATATAAAGAGGAAGAGGACAGATAATTTATAATTCTACATACTGGTGGGTTGTGTGATGCAGACAGTTTCTCCTTCTGTTAACTTGTCTGCTGCCACAGCACTGATGCAGAATGTGTAATTTTCTCCAGGAGTCAGATCAGTGATGCGATAGGATGTTTCATTAATTATTTTATATGTCCTTTTCACACTCCACTGAACACTAAAATCTTCTCTTTTTCCATCTGGTTCACCCCATGTCAGAAACACAGATGAGGTTGTGATTTCAGACACTGTGAGATTCCTGATCACATCTGGCTCTGTGTGGGAAAGAGTTAATTGATGTAAATTAAGAAAAAGAAAAAATGTTAATCAAAGAAAGAATCTTGACCAGGGATGCATCAGGTACTCGCAAAACTATAGGTGCTCTGAAAAGACAATAAATCTTCTAAGATTATAAGTGGATCCTGTTGCTAAATAAATAAAATACACGGGCCAATGCAGTCGCATTAATGTCAGTTACTTCTTATTAGCGGTTGACAATGAGCTTTTTAGTGTTAGTGCTACCTTTTGCACCGGATGCGTGATATGCTTGGGTGAACACTTTTTGCAAAGATGGCAGAGGATGGAGAGGAATTATTCCTGAGGGGGAGTCACCGTGACCGTACCTCGAGAAGTTCATGACGCTGACTGAGACAACCGTCTGTTTTTTGCCATGTTGGTACTGTTTGGAGTAGTTTATAATTTTACTAATGTGTCCTGTGGTTTAAGCTGCACTGAGTTACACATGTGCATGCATTCAGATAAAAATACATACACACATATAGTTTAACTACAAAACCGTCGGAGTGCAACCGGTACAGCCAGTCCTTCCTAGCACCAGGTTGTGGAGACAGGACTAATCACCCGGGTTCATAAAAACAATAAAGGATTTCGAAATCAAAAATTAAGCATCCATTCCAGACAACAAAAACTTGTTTTCTTTTGGTCGCAGCAATGGATCTCACCAAAGATTCAAGCCTATGACAGGGCATTCGATAACGTGACGGTCATTCGAAAACAAAACCAACAACAACTACATCAGGTAGATCCAAACATCAAGGCCCCATTTTCAAAGAAATTGGCCACAATCATATCAACATACAACGTTCGAACACTTAGAAATCCTGGCAAACTACACCAGCTTATCCACGGTTGTATCGGACAAGGAATTGAAATCGTCGCTATACAAGAACATCAGTGGCAAACAAATCAACAAGTCGACATCCATCTTGAAATACTCGACAAGAGAAACATCTGGCGCTTCGACTTTTGTTCCACAACTCAAGAAGGTCAGGGCGGAGTCAGAAACTTAATGAACAGTAGACTGTCAAAGAGTCTCATATCAACAGAGAAGATCTCAGAGTGAATAATGGTGGGGCATTTTTCAGGCAACCCAGTTACAACCTTAATTATAGCCTACGCATCAACAGAGGACAAAAGCGACTCTGAGAAAGACAGGTTCTTCAAAAGTGTACCAAAGACATCCCCATTCACAATCTACTCATCATTCTTGGGGATTTCAACGCTCGTATTGGCAAAGACAACCACTTGACCAACCCCAAAACGTTTGGGCCTCATGTCTTCCATGAAGAAAGCAATGAGAACGGTAGGAGGCTGGTTGGCTTTTGTGAAATGGTCAACATGAGACCAATGCAGGCAAGATTTCCGGATCCGAAGTCAAGAACTTGGACCTGGCAACATCCAAGCAACAGGGATAAAGATGACGGAAATAGGGCTCAGCTTGATCAGATCCTCATCAACGGAAAGTGGATCATGTCGGTAGAAAATACAAGAGCCTACAATACGGTCGAGTGTGCGTCAGACCACAGAATTGTCAGCGCCCGCATCAAGATCAAGTTACGAGTAGAGCGATAAAACTTCTTTTATTATCAGTTGTACCACTCAATTTTAAAGAAAGATCTATTTCTAGCTGGTTCATCCCATGTCAGAAACACAGATGATGCTGTGATGTTGTTCACTGCTAGATTTCTGATCACATCTGGCTCTGTGTGGGGAGAAGAGCAATTTGTGGGACAGATTATTTAACAATAGACTAAAAGAGTGAAGGCATCATTCTTATAACATACTCTGTAGCACAAACAGATATTTTATAATTTTTCATACTAGTATATTGTGAGATGCAGACAGTTCCTCCTTCTGTTGATTGATCTGCTGCTACAGCACTGATGCAGAATGAGTAACTGACTCCAGCAGTCAGACCCGTGAAGTTATAGGAAGTGTTAGAAGTTGCATTTGTTTGAGCACCAGTCCATTGAATTTTAAAGTAAGATCTATTTCCAGCTGGTTCATCCCATGTCAGAGACACAGATGATGTTGTGATTTCAGACACTCTGAGATTCCTGATCACATCTGGCTCTGTGTTTGGGGGAGAGAAAAAATAATTACACAGGGCAAACAAAGTAAATAAACACATACAGTAGGACAAAACATGAACCAGTGGGCCAGATGAACTACTTATAGACTGGCAAGGGGAAAGGGCATATTTTATCTTTAACCTGAGCTTTGTATAATAAATTTCTTCTGAAAGAAAGAGGAGAGCAAATAAGTGGTGCTTGACGTGTCAAAAGCTGCTATTACAGATTAGCTAAAAATATTGGTGTTTCAGAAATCATGTTTTTTTTCTTCATATTTTATGTTCATAAACTGCCCTCACAAATCACAACATATTTTTGGCTATCCATGTATTATGCAGGTTTGTCTTGTGTGCAAGAGGACTTCTGGGGCACACTTCAACAGGGCACTTATTTGGTACATAAAAATCTGATTTGATCACTCTCTATGAATAGTCCACATAGTCTGTCTGAAAACAAATATGACTTATCTGCAGTCTGAACATAGCTTTAGTTATACTTCATCCTGCTTCATTGTTCATGGTGTCCTTTTCATGTAATTTGTTCCTGCTTCTAGGTTTCTAAGTATGGTATCATTTATTTTTATAGGTACTGTTACATGTGTAGCTGTCATGTTGTGTTTTTCCATGTGCCTTGGTTTTTCCCCAGCACCTAGTTCTGTTTGATTAGTTATTCTGTTCAGCTGTGTCTAGTTAATTATCATTGATTTCCCATCCTTTATAAGTTGCTTTCTGTCCTCCAGTGCTTGTCCATTCTCGTTAATGTATAGTTTGTGTACTATTGTCTCTGATTATTGTTTAAATTAAATATTGTTAAATTGCTTCTGCGACTCTCTGTGTTTGTGGATTGTAAGCACATCGTAACAGGTACTTATTGTTAATTGTTTAACCCTGCCTTTTCCTTGATGGTCCTTCGTTTGCTGTTTGTATTTATAACCCTAGTTTTGTTCAGTTCTTTGTCTGTTCTAGTGTTTGGATTAATAGAGGTACTGCTGGCAGCTAGATCAATACCACAACTCTTTCCTTAACATGCAGTGATCAGCCACCCATGACAGTCAGGTATTTTAAATGTTCTTTGTAGTAAGAAACATGTATTTTATAATTTTGCATACTGGTAAATTTTGAGGTGCAGAAAGATTCTCCTGTTGAATTGTCTGCTGCTACAGCACTGATGCAGAATGTGTAGTTGACTCCAGCAGTCAGACCAGTGATGTTATAGGAAGTGTTAGTAGTTTCATCTGTTTTATCCG